>MNCI01036339.1:153997-178916 GCA_015680685.1 Gnetum montanum | reverse complement strand
ACAAGTGTCTACTTCATGTATGATATTGGGTAAATATCCCAAGAATTTTCGTCTTTGAATATATCTTAATATAGAGGTAGGTATCCAACATTTATATCCAATGTTCATCTTGTTAAGTTGAGGCTTTAGAAAANCCTGAAACCTTTTTATAGGGTTTAGAGGTAGTTACATATAAAAATATCTTACCTAGCTTCTCTCCCAAGTAACTTGGCCAACCAATTAGGAGATTACTTGCCCAACAAGTTAGGTAAGTTACAAAAATATTGGGTGGTTGTAACCATCATATAGAGAAAAAAATCTATAGCTAACAAGTGTCTACTTCATGTATGATATTGGGTAAATATCCCAAGAATTTTCGTCTTTGAATATATCTTAATATAGAGGTAGGTATCCAACATTTATATCCAATGTTCATCTTGTAAAGTTGAGGCTTTAGAAACGTTTCATTTTCACAAAGAATATAATTGAATATAAAATTAATTTAAGGGATGGTTGATGAAAGAAAATATACATTTCAAAAGTAAATAATTTTCCAACGTTAACTGAGATATCGTGGAGGACGCAGTTTGCAGTTAAACCAATTGCCCAATGGCTTCTCCTACACGCAACCCATCTCCGCAGCTTATGCTCCGCTCTGCCAAACTTATCTCACTCACTGGACCTCCCAAAAATATGATGGCAGTTGGAACCACTCCCATGCACAGCTCAGTAGTAGTTCCTATTTCTCCTATATCGGTAGTGAAATGGCTTGGAACTGCAAACCCTCGGTGATGATGACTTGCTTCTACATGTGGACTGCATTCAAGTCTGGCGCGTTAAGCGACAATGGTGTGAGTGCGTCCGCGATTACCACCTGTCTTCGGCGAAGAAAATAGACACCTTCCGTGTCCTTGGAAGCACTCAGCATTTGTGTTTTTTTTTTGTTTCTTTTTGCCAATAATCATCCATAACCGCAGGCACAGGTGTAGGCATGGTAACCGCCTGCATTTTAGCCCTGTTCCGTTTATTTTGCTATAACCTGTTACTCCAAAACTACTAAACTACTTATTGTTACATGCTCTGGCCAAGAAATTAGGCTTACTGTGAAAATAGAAAAATGAAACCCTGCGTGGCAAGCATTTGACAAAATTCCAAAGAGGAATATGAAGTTATCCCTGGCGGTTCTTGGAAAAATTTTTATTAGCAAGCATAACTTATTTTGGTTGCTGTATTGATAAGAACCACCACGTTGCTTTTGAGAGTAAGTGTACCATTTTTTTTCCAGCTTCGAAAAACTTTTTTCCAATGCCTAGACTATGCCATATTATATCACAATATGCGCCTCTGTTTCTGAAAGTATTCATNTGCCATATTATATCACAAGATGCGCCTCTGTTTCTGAAAGTATTCATTGCAGTACACTATTTCTTCTTACTACAAAATCCAATTTTCTCTATTTATTGACTTTAATTTGAATCTGTAAAAGCAGGACCGATCCCATTCCTAGTTAATGTTCATTATCAATATGCTTGTATAACAAAGCCATGTATATCTACGCGTCCACCACCACTGTTGAACCGTTTCTAAGCCCATAACTAGTTGAATTATAACCTTTCCCGATAGGCATCATGTAATATGCCAAAATAGTAATATTACACTCTTTTCCCAATGTATCAGGTTAAAAATAAAATATGTGTTTCATCACCGTATAACTCATCTGAATTTTTACACATATTTTATTTTATTTTTATTCTCTTTTCCTTCTATTTAAATAGACTGAAACTCCTGCTCCATGAAATGGCTTGAAATGTGCCAACACAACGGTATGTTCGATGTTTTGGGCTGTACTGGGTGTGTTCGGGATGTAACCAAGTATAAGGTGTTGAAGAATAGGCGGGATATGAAATGGGGGATGTACCAGTGAATGGCTTGATTAGTCTTGTCACGTGCACTGTGAACAGTGTCTCACCTTGCTGCTTATGATGAAGTGCATTCTTGTACGAACACCTCTGAGTGTCATCCTGCAAACGCAACTCCGAGAGGACAAGAAAACCATAAGTGAGTAAGCAAGCTTAGACTTAAACAGCTACTAACGAAACAAAGGCACCAGATGAGATTTCAGGCACTGTATATGAATGGCAGCAATGTTATTAGGATCGGCCGATGGCGAACGATGCAGCGATTCTGATGAAGTTTGAATGCGGTCATAAATTGAGGAACCAGAGATGAAATTTCTAGTTTATAGTCTTAGCAGACTATCATGGGTTAGTTTTATGTCATGACCCATTGGACATTTCCCGTTTAGCGTCGTGGCAGATGGTGCATTGCCAGTTTCTAGTCTTAGTGGACCGTGAAGAGTTAAACCAGTTTATAGTCTTAGCAGACTCTGGTGAATGCAATTATGGCAATTTACTATCATGTCAAACGGGTGCTAGTTTATTGTCTTTGCAGACACTCTGTGGTATCAGTTTATTGTCATGATGCCAGGATGAGCTATGGTATTAGTTTTAAGTCATGATGCCAAGACTATTCTATGGTATCAGTTTACCATCATGATTCCAGGATGAGCACGTACCTAAGCCTATACTCAAATGTGGAACGGTTTCAAGAACGAGTGATTGGTCAGATTTGCGAGCTCATTCCCTTCCATATCAACTAACTTGAATGCTCCATTGTCATAGGCTTTGGTGACCAAGTAGAACCCTTCCCATTTGGCTGATAATTTGTCCGGGTGTTCCTAAATGGCCTTAAGTACAAGGTCACCTTCCTTGATTGGATGCTTATGAACATCGTGTCGAAGGCGTTGTCGTTGTCGTTTTTGGTACCATTCGATCTGATCGAGTGCACGTATGCATTCCTCCTCCACTAAGTCTAGGTCAATGATGTGTAGGTCATTATTTTGCCCTTCGTCAAGGAGTCCGAAGAGTGTGATCCTTAAAGATGATACTTGTAATTCCAAAGGTAAAACAGCTTTTGAATCATAAACTAGGCTATATGGCGTTTTACCTGTTGAAGTCCGATGTGTAGTGCGATATGCCCACAATGCGTATACCAGCTGCTCGTGCCATCTTTTCTTGCTTTGGGTAAGCATCTTTTTGAGTTATGTAATGATGGTTTTATTTGTAGCCTCTACTTGCCCATTGCTCTAAGGGTAGTAAGGGGATGAAAATGAATTTTTGATCCCTAGACTTTCACAGAAAGTTTTGGTTTCGGCACTGCTGAATTGTGGCCCGTTATCAGTGATGATGGTCATGGGGACGCCAAAATGGGTCACAATGTTTTCAAGAATGAAGTTGCATACATATTTAGATGTGGTTTTTCGAAGGGGAACAACTTCTACCCACTTCGTGAAATACTCTGTCGTGGTTATGATGAAGCTATGCCCTGCAGAAGATGAGGGTGTTAGTGGTCCGATAAGGTCCAACCCTCACTTTTGAAAGGGCCATGTGATTTGTGTTGTATGCAACTCATTTGGTGTGACATAGATCAGATTACTATGTTTTTGATAGGTACTACATGTTTTAGCCTTGGAGAGACACTCATACTCCATATGTGGCCAATAATAGCCTAAGCGTCTTATTTTCGTTGCCATTGCTTTAGGTGTTATATGTCCTCCACATAGTTCGTCATGTACTTGCTCAATGATGGTTTGGGCATCAGCGCTATTAACGCATGTTAGCAGTATGCCTTCTTAGGATCGACGACACAATGTGTCCCCTACCAGTGCATATTGTTGAGAACGCTTTCATACCACATCTTTTTGTGCATTCGTTAAGTGTTACGATGTTTCACCGCGTAGAAGGTACTCTTTTATGTCGTCATACCATTCTATCACATGTGTTGTACTAACAGATGCAATTGGTAATGTATCGAGCATATTGGTTATGGGTTTCGCACAACTGATTATGGAGCTTGGCAACATATGGAACATGTCAAGCGATATGTTTAGCGCTAACGTGGCTAGTGCATCTACGATGGTATTGTCATTTCTGGAGACATGTTGTGTCCATGTTTTCGAATTGCCTCATTAAGTGTTTGGCTAAGTCACAGTATGGTTGTAAATGTTGCACTTTGCATGTGTAAACATCTGTGACTTAGTTCAAAACTAGTTGTGAGTCTCCCCTGAGCACTAGTTGTGTGATGTCTGAAGCTAGTGCTACCATGAGACCTCTAAGGAGACCATCATACTCTACTACGTTATTGGTACAGTGAAAGTCGAAACGATAAGTAAAAGGTCGGATCTCCCCGGAGGGATAGGTGATGATGGTGGCAGCACTTCCCCCTCGAGAGGCGGATGCCCCATCAAAGTTCAAAATAGGATCGTAGTGATCAGGTACTATGTCTATTGCACTCACATTTTCATCAGGGAACTCTAGCTCTATCGTTGCTTGATCATGCGTCAACGACGTAGCCATTTGATTTGCTATGGCCTAACCCTTAACTGATGATTGCGCTATGTAGTGTAGGTCAAACTCGGCTATCATGGCTTTTCAACAGGCTATTCTACTTGACTCGTAAATGTTTCCTGTGATGGCTTTGAGCACATTATCCTTGCAGATTACATTGACTTGGTTATGAAAGAGGTAATGTTGCCATTTTTTTAAGGAAAAGACCAGGGTTAAACATGACCTCTCCACCTCGTTATACTTCTTCTCATGGGCTACTAATGCATGGCTTAAGTAGTAGACAGGGACTTCGGTTCCATCATCTTGTTTCTGGCAAAGCATGGACATAATTGATGAATCTGAAGTGGCGAGGTAGATGTAAAATGGTTTATTATTTTGAGGTGGATAAACTGTGGGTAGTTGAACAAGTGCTGTTTTAATATTGTCAAATGCTTCCTGGAACTATGGAGTCCATTCAAAATGGACGTTCTTACGTAGCAAGTGGTTCATAGGTTTCAACTTGTCTATTAGTTTTTCTATGAACCGTTTGATGAACTGTAATCTACCTTGTAGACCTCAAAGTTCAGTAAGGTTGCTAGGTGGTTTTAAGTTTGTTATGGCCTTAACTTTATTGGGGTCTACTTGTATCCTTGCTTCTGAAGCTATGAATCCAAGCATTTTGCCTATCTTGACTCCGAAGGCACATTTCTTTGGGTTAAGTCTCAGCTCATATTTTAAACAACGCTTTAGTACCAGGTCAAGATCTTGTACGTGTTGTTATGATGTCTTTCATTTAACCATGATATCATCCACATAGTCGTTGAGCGAGTGCAGCATGTAATCGCTAAAAATGAATGTCATGGCCCTTTGATATGTGACCCCAACGTTCTTGAGACTGAAGGTCATCATTGTGTAACAAAAGGTTTCCCATGGTGTCATAAAGGTAGTATAGAGCTGATGCTCTGGGTTAATGTGTATCTGATTGTATCCTGAGAAGCCATCCATAAAAGATAATAGGGCATGCCCAGCGGTCGAGTCAACAAGTTGATCGATGCTGGGTAGAGGAAAATCATCTTTTATGGTTGCAACGTTTAGATCCCAGAAGTCAATGCATAAGCGAATACTTCCGTTCTTTTTCAGGATAATGACCATGTTGGATACCCAGTCAGCGTAATCGACAGCTCGAATGAAACCTACCTAATAAAGCTTGGTGATCTCATTGCAAACTTCCAACACTACCTCAAGTTTAACCTTCCGTGCCTTTTGTTTTACTGGCCTCAATTTTGGATCAGGGATAATATTGTGTTGGACGATTCTAGGATCTAACCCGAGCATATTGGTGTAAGACCAAGTGAATGCTTTCATGTTGTTTCAAAGCACATCTTCTATGTCTTTGGCCAGTTGAGGTTGCAATAATGTACTCAATTTTAATATTTTGGTTTCACCATCAGGCATAACGATGGGGGTTTCAGTCAACGGGTCTTCAGTGATACTATCCACTTCTATGTCAAGAGACTTTGTCATACCTTTGTAGTTATCTAGCGTTTGCTGTGTTGAGGCTACGAGTGTTTCTTCCATTGATGTACCTAAGCTAATGGAGTTTATGTCGATTTCTCTTGTGATTTTTCCATATGGTTCATCGATGATCAAGGGTGTGGATAAACGTTGACAATCCATCGAGCTTGCTCCTGCCAATAAACAAAAGGTAGAATGAGCTAATAGGTGTTGTTTCATGTTCCTTGGCAACCTAAATCATGTGTACATGCATGATGGTGATTTAACGTCACACCGGGACGCATGGTAGTTTAAGGCCTTACCGGGCCGTGTGTGGTAGTTTAAGGCCTTACCAGGTCGAATGTGGCAATTTAAGGCCGTACTGGGCCGTATGTGGTAGTTTAAGGCCGTCCTGAGCCACGTGTGGGCTGTATGTGCCAGTTTAAGACCTTACCGAGTCAAATGTGGCAATTTAAGGCTGTACCGAGCTGTAGGGGTGATTTGACAATGCCTAGTCGTCATATAATTCACATCGAAGAGTTTGCACCATAATGTTCCGTGCAGGCATGTGGTAGTGTTCATGTTGTTTTATATTTTTATATATATTTTTTTTTCATTTATTTTTTATTTTGAACAATTTTTAAATAAAATTAATAAACTATTTAAAAGCATTAAGAAAAAAACCAAAGGCGACGGCGGCGACGAGGTCAGTGCGGTGCTATATATAGCGTAAGGCTGTCAGTTGGAAGCACCAAACTTGAAGCAATCGTGAGCGTAAACTTTTAGCATAAGCATAAACCACCAAACCTAGTGTAAACGTAGAGGCTCGAACCCTAGCGTAAGCGTAGAGATCCAAACCCTAACGTAAGCATGAGCATAGAGGCTTAAACTTAGCGTAAGCGTGAACGTAGAGGCCCCAACTCAGCATGAGCATAGAGGCTCAAACTCAGTGTAAGCATGAGCGTAGAGGCCCCGACTCAGCGTGAGTGTAGAGGCTCAAACTCAGCCTACAGGATTTATTTCGGCATGCGGTTTTGATCCCCAGCGTAAACCTGTCAATCTCAGCGTAGAGGACGCCAAAATGGGCAAGGGCAAGGAGGTAGAAGGCCAGGGGAGGAAGGGGCCTGACCTGACTTTTGCGGAGGAAAGCGAGGCCATGTTGCAGTATCTGCCTAGGCCCAGGGTTCCATGATAGCCTGGATCGTCACACAGGTAGGCTCTAATCCTACCTCTGTTAATTTTTTTTTTCATCTATACTTGTCATCGGGCGAGATAGTTTTCGTAGCGTAGACAGTTTCGGTAGCATACAGGGTTTCGGTAGCGTAGATAGTTAGCGTAGAGGGCTTGTACGCTAAGCGTAGGTCCGCAACATAGAGGGTCTCTATAGCGTACAACATAGATGATTTTTAATTATACATAGTGTAAAACTTTTTTGTCAGTACATAGTGTAAATGATTTCCACAGGGTATAGCGTAGACAGTTTTCACAACATGTGGCATAAACTGTTTTTATAGCGTATAGGCTTAGCGTAAACGATTTTGTCTTTTCAGACAGCGTACAGCGTAAACCTGTTTTCATAGCGTATACGCTGGCAATTCTCACAGCGTATACGCTGGCAATTCTCACAGCGTATACGTGAAGCGTAAACGGTTTTCACAGCGTATACGCTGAGCGTGCACAGTTAACAATTTTGTTTTGTTTGTTTGTTTTTTTGGGGACGTATATGCCGAGCGTAGATGGTTTCTTTACAGTGTATACGCTGTGTAAATAGTTAGCAACTTTTTTATTTTTATTTTTTTTGGGATGTATACACCAAGCGTAGATAGTTTCTTCGCAGCGTATACGCCATGTGTGAACAGTTAGCAATTTTTTCGAAATGTTGTCCTACAACATGGAATTTTATTGTTTTATCTCCTTTTCATGTATGACTGATTTATCATGGCATTTTGGTTACTTGCAGGGACACTAAACCTTTCCTCCTAGTAGTTGAGCTAGTTGGAATACTGGCATGGTTTGGCCCCCTTGAGGCCAATGAACCTACCCTTGATCTAACTGTTGACAACAATAGGGTATGATTCAGGGAAGGGGCATGTGAATTCCTCGCCTTCATGCTAGACAGATTTAAGGTCGTGGTCTGGTTACATCTGAGTGAACAAGTGGCACGGAGTGTGCTTGAGGCTATGTTGTTGGGAGCTTCAGAGGGCGTCGCAGTCTTCATGGAGGATATTGACAAGGGGCCGCTTGTGATTGAGGATGGTCACTGTGGCGGGCCCAGATCTACTCGCCTGTTGGCGCATGTGTGGGACCTATTGCCCCGAGCACGTGATTATCTCAACAACACCTTATTTCTGGCTGCACGTGCACACACATTATTTCAGAACGCTCCTGGCACCGTGTACCAGGTAGAGAGGTAAGATCGTTTAGTTTGTCGTTTATGTGTTTTGATCGTTTGGCATTTGCTTCTGTTTTGATGACCGTTCTTTTGCAGGCCCCAAGTTAACCAAGATGGGACATGTGTTGATGACGATGGGCTTGCCTTGGCTCATACTGCTCTAGAGACCTTTATGGCGGGTCCCACCCTTCACAAAGCTATGTTAGCTCAAACCAAGGGTGATATTCTCCATTTCCATAAACGATTTTCTAGAGCGTTTGCATAGTGCACAGCTCGTGGATGGCTGCATGGGGATTGGTCACGCAATGGACCAGTTTTCCCTCGTGATGCTAACCTGACTTCTAGCACCTCTAAGTCCACAACTAAAGGTAAGTGACAATATCTTCTAGATGCCTTAGTGTGTTCATCCGACTGCTGGTGGTCGTACTGATGTGATGGTTTCAAATTGTGTTTACAATTGATGTCCCTCCCGGTTGTGACCCTGTTACAACAGGACAAACTGAGAGTACCCTATCGATGAAGTTCGAGGAGATTAGTAAGGCACAGAAATGGTTGCGCACCCATGCCCCGCCGTCCATTGTCCGTTGTTTAGATGATGCTGGCCCTATGGAGCTCTTCACAACCCCAAGCCCTGATGTGTCGATAGCTAAAATGATCGGGATTGTTGATTCATTTAACAAGTCCGTTTCCTACTACAGCACCCGTATTAAGGGTGTCAAGATAGTCTTCCATCTGTCAGCTGAATTCTTTTTGGACCTATTTGGTGTACCGGCGGATGGCGTAAATGTAGTTTTGGATAGGGCTCAAAAAGAGCTTCATATGGTACGTGAACTAGAGGACTGGTTGGGTATTGTCAAGGGCGCCAAGGGATTCCCTATGCAAGGGATGTCAAAGGTTGAGGAAGTTAATGAATTGTATCCCCTCCTTAGGGCACAGGTGTTCCCTAAGTCCCTATCCCAGGTGAGGAGTCTTGGTGTTGAAGCTGTGTGCATCATGTGAACCATCTTAGAAACTGGGATGCATTATAACTGGGCTCAATTTTTGTTTTCGGGCCTTCATACGGAGATAGTGTGGTTGCACTCAAACGTTGAGGCACAGTCTCATTTTATGTTTGCATTCTTTGTTGGCTATCTTCGTCGCTTGGCCAAGTTTCTAGTGGTTCGTGCAGATAATAAATATGTCCTATGGGATCGTACTCAGTTATCTCATCCGTGGATCTACCATTTTTTCGAGACAGCTGAGTCCCAAGATGCACCTGAGGGGATTGATGAATCTGTGTCCATCACGATAGGAGGGTCATCTGGTACCTCAATCCACACACGTGACAGTGTAGGCTTGAAACTGGACGATGTGCCCTATATTGCAAAGAGAGCTAAACGAGTCATCAAGGAGACCATTGGTAAAGCCAAGTCGAAGCTCCCGAAGACTGAGCACTCCACAGAGGTTGCCTCAAATGTAGAAGAGCCAAAGGTGAAGCGCATATGGTTTAAAATTCCTATTCGAGGTAAGTAAGCTGGTGCACTTATTACATTATCCTTTTCATCTTATTCATAATTTTCATTTTGGCCGCTTACATGCAACTAATGCCTTCAGACTTGACTCGTGAAGTGAGGAGACAGGAGTTAGAGACCATCATCGAGGAGGAGGAGGCTACAACAGAGTTGATAATTGAGGAAGTAGAGGTGGACAAAGATCAGGTGGAAGGGACAGAAGAGCTGGAAGAAGACACCACGAAGACAGAACTGGTCGATGACCAGGGTGGTGTTGATGAAATGTTCAGCAGCTTCCTCAAGGGAAGATTAGACCTAGGCGATCCCCCAAATCCAGAAGGGGTCAAAGGAGACGGTATGTTTCCTTTTGTTTTATTGTGTTTCTTTGTGAATCATTGTCTCCCATGGTGTTTTACTTTTATATTTTTATCCCTTCCAAATGAAGGTAGGATAATTCCTACAACGCGGTTGGAAGTGCCCATGAAGGTGGTTCCCCCTGAAATGCCCCCTGAGGTTAGTCCACCTCATACTCGTAGACCATTTTCTTGGACAAAGATGCCAAGTAAAATGGATTTCATGACTGACATCGTCGATGAGGTGGTCGAACATATTCAGGAAGCCCACCCTAAGATAGGTACAAATGTTTCGAGTCTTTTGCAGCTTTAGAGTTTCACACCCCTTTTTTGTTGTCTAAGGTTTAATGCCCATTCTTTTTTGTGTGCGTAGGTGCCAAGCTGAAGTGGGACCCATCTGAGATCATTAGCATTGAAAGTTTACCTACACTACCCCAGAAGTTGAACAGGTACCCAGGTCGGTTTATGAGGAGGTGGCGGAAGGTCTTGTACATAACGCCAAATCATTGTGGACCTGTAGGCGCTACATCGAATAGTTATGGTTGCAAATCCAAGCAAAGGAGAAAGAAGTTTCCGAGTTATCAGTTGAACGTGATGATCTCAAGGCTCGCTATGAGTTTGCCTCAGCCAGACTAATAGACAATCGTTCTTGGCAAACCTCTGAGATTACTTATACTAGGTATTGGAACCTGCTCAATCGCCATGCATCACTAACTCGGAAACTAGCAGAGCGTAAGGCCCAAGTAGACCTACTGAACCTCAAGTGCTAGGACAAGAAGGCTTTCACTTCCAAGGTGCATAAGTGGGGTCAAGATGAGAAGAACCACAACCACCATTACAAGAAATCATTGAAAGAAGTATCTATTGAAAAGCGTCAGCTTGAAATGTTTGTGGAGGGTTTGGGTCTACGCTTTGCGTTTGATACCTTTGCTCAGAATACAACTGTTAAGATGGAATCGCCTACAAGGGTAATTACAACCGCTTCTGGGGAGGTTTCTGTGGGTGAATTCCCTTTAAAGTGCCCTACCTGGTCGACTGTTGACAAGGGGAAGGCTTTGGCAGACGTTGATCTAGGCCTTGATGGGATTGATTAGGCAAGCGTCTCAGAGGAGAAAATCCTCCGCCGGCTAGAATTCGGTTTAGGGGGATCCTCTACGGTAAGCATTTTGTTATTATGAAATTCGTTCGCTGAATTTGAAAGTTTTTTTTTGTTCTTGTGTTGATTCTTTCTTTTGCATTTTATAGGGTCAGGACGACGATGATGTTCAAGAAGCTGGCCCCAATGGAGTAGGGACCCATGATGCCAGCGGGTCCAAAGGGGACGATCCTCCTGTTCTTGATGTTTAATCGTTGTTTTGAAATTATTCTGACTCAAATTTATACGTGAATTGTAAATTGAAAATTTTTTGTATTGAACAGATGAATAAAATCAGTTAACTTTTGTAATTGTACATCATTACATATATATATATATTTCTACATATATTTTTTTGTTGTGGATTTTGGGTTTAAATGTAAACACGACATGGGAATGTAAAATTTTTTGGTTTGTTTTTGTAGTTTAAGTGTAGTGCACGAATGTAATTATAAGGAATGTAATTATAAGTAAAGGATAATTGCAAAAATTGCTATTGACAACACGACAATGCAAGCGTAAATTCGAACAATAAACTGGAATTTGGGAGAAAAACAAAATGTAGATAAATGATCTAATTTAAAGTCGTTTCGGGCCACTCGCACTAGTTTAAGGCCATCTCGGGCCGTACGCACTAGTTTAAGGCCATTTCGGGCCATGCATGAACAAGGGAAATTTTAAATGACACGGGTGGATTTCTCTTGGTAGACTAATCATTTTTTATCATGGCTAGTTTTATGTCGTTGCGAACATGATAGTTTAATGTCATTCCAAATTATTTGTAGTTTAACGTCATTTCGGACAGTTTGTTGTTTTATTGGTTTAGTAATTTTTTGATTTTTCTCATTTTAACGTTAGGGGATGCATTAGCGGGTACGATTCTATATTCAGCGTCTCCTTTGCTGATCACGTTGAATGGTAATTCAGCCCAAGGGACATCTAATGAAATAGTTCCCACGTTGGTGTCATCTAATGCTTCAGCATGTATTGTAGTTTCTGTGTCAGTTGTAGTTTCTAAGTGAGGCTGCGTATGTACGATTTTAGGCCCGGTTATTTCTGTTTTGGGTGGATTTTCCTTTGTATCTAGAAGATTATCGCCTACTGGTTGTTGTTTGTTTGTATCGTCTTGTTTAGGCTCTTCGAGCTTAACCTCTGAGCCTTGGTCTATATCTATGTACGATGAGATGATGGGTGTAGTAGCCTCCCCGTGTATAATGATTTCATCGCCTTCGTAAGGCAAGTGAATCTCTTAGTGTATAGGGGAAGAGACTGCTTTTAGTTGGGCTAGCCAGGGCCTTCCCAATATTAGGTTGAACCCTGGCATTTCGTCAATTACCACAAAGTCGGCAGATGTGGGGAATTGATCCCCTGCTATGAAGTCTAAAGTCACGGTGCCTTTGACTACCACGCGTGATCCGCTGAATGATTTCAAACACGTGGTGGCAATTAGTCTTATTAGCTCTGTAAGCCCCAATTGTTCGACGATGGGATAGGGTACAACATTTGTAGCGACTCCATCATCTACATGCACTCTATGTATCTTAAATTGGTTTATTTGTATTGTTATGAACATAGGTGCTATTGTTACCTCTCCCATTTTCTCATCCACTTTGACATTGTCATTGTGGAAACTCAATGGCTTAGGAGTTGACCCTTGAGACGAGTACATTACCGCATGAATTAAAGGTTCATTTGGAGGCAAGTCTTCACTTACTCGGATAGATGTTAACATGCGCATTAGAGCTTCGCTGTGGGTTTGAGATGTCAACACTAGGTCGTATAAGCTCAGTGAAGTTTTTTTTTATTTAGGTGCCTGCATGACCTGCGTTAGAGCTTTTGCTAGATCTCTACTGTTGGGCGCATGTTTATCAGCAGTGACTTGGTCCATTGGGCCCAACAGTTTTATTTCATGCATAGTTAGCGTGTCATTTTTACCCGGAATCGTTGATTCAGTCGTATCATGTTTTCTGGATGATTCACCCTCATAGCCTGTGTTTGGTTTATCATTATGTGGTGTCATGGGTACTGCATTTAGTGGGGTAGGTTTAGGAGGTCCTAAGGCTAGCCGTTGACACTCCTTCTCCAAGCGTTTGTGTGTAAGTTTGTCAGCTAGGCATTCTCATGTGTGGCGTGGGGGTGCAGTTGGTTTCATGACCTCAGGTCGCTTTGGAACTTGTAATATGTATGGAGAAGGGTGGGGTTGAGGTTGGACGGTTGCATGCAGTCGAGTGCCAGACTGACTGGGAACTCTGACGACATAGGGGGTTGATTTGTTCTGTGCTTGCAGAGTGGATGATTGATGGTCATCAGGACGTTTAGGTATCCTGACAACATACGGGGTTGGCTTGGCTGGAGGTTGTACCTCCATTGTTGCAACTGCATGTGGTACTCGAACTACGTAAGGGGTGTGTTGAATAGGAGATGTTGGTGTGTTTATAGTAGTAGCGGCAGGAGGTATGCGCACCACATATGGTTTTTGGCGTGTCGGGGTGTTAGGAGTTGCTACGTTGGAGGATACTCAGATGACATAAGGCTTCTGTGGGAGGCATGATGGTTGAGGCGCAGATGTTTGTACAATGGGAGGAATACACACCACAAATGGTTTATTAGGTGTTTGCTGCTCATGGTCAGAATAGATGGTGTTAATGCTAGGTGTTTCAGGTTCGTTATCAAGGTAGATTATGTTTATCACGTACGGTGCCTCTTTGGTATTTAGAGGATCTTTATACACACCCATGGCCTGGTTTTGTGGTTGGACTGGGTTGGCTTCATTAAAAGTAATCTGACCTCCGTCGATCATTCATTGGATATCTTGTTTTAAGGTGAAACAGTAATCCGTGCCATGCCCATTACGTTGATGATAATCGTAGAAATGGTCCATTTTAAAGCCTTTTGGTACTAGGGGCTCATCTGGCGTTGCTAGGCTTGGGTTCTGAACCAATTGACAGAACCGATCATTCCTTTGGATCGCTGCAGGGGACAAATTTTTATGTTTCATTAATCTAGACTTCAGGAGGTGGTTGAAAAACTGCAATGGTTTCATGGGTAGTGGTGTGTATTGAGAGGGGTCCTTCCTCTTGAAGTTTCTCGTACGATTCGGTATTGGGTTCTGTGATGAGGATGATTCTGGTGCCGTTGCAGGAGCGGGTTTAGCGTAATTAGTAGGGGTAGCAAGTGGTTTTCTTTGTTGTTCCACATTTTCTTGTTGTGTTTCTGCTACTGTCGCTATAGTTGTTTTAACCTTTTCTTTATCTTTCTTACTATGCTGATTCTTAAAGGCTAAATATCCAAGATCATGATTGTTTTGTGTTGCCTCCTCTATTCTCTTGATTTGTACAAATGCTTGATTCAAATTACAGGCATTGAGATAATATAGTTTGGATTTCACAAAGTCATTGACAGCCCCTTTTAGGATTGTGAGGAGATACGTCTCTAGGATCGACTCATGGAGTTCGTTGAGAGCAGCACTTCATCGCTGGATGAATTTTTGGACAAGTTCAAGGGGTGCTTGCTTGACGTGTATGAGGCTATCTAGTGTTGCTTCAAGCTTCAAGTTATACTTGAACCTGGTGACGAATTGGTGCACCAAATCTTCCAGAGAAGATACTGAGTTCCATGGCAAGGCCCGATACCAATCAAGCTCTCTCCCTACAAGGGACATGGGGAACACTCATAAAATGGCATGTGGCCATGCCTGAAGTAGCACACACTCCAGTCTGAACATTATGAGATGAGCGTTGGGGTCTGTCTCCCCATTGTATTTGGTCAACGTAGGCAAAGATACACCCTTGGGTAATGTTAGGGGCGGAACCGAAGAGCTGATAGGGTCATTGTGATAGAAGTCCACTACCTTCAATTCTCCGTCGATGGCTGTCTTGAGGCAGTTGACCTCTTCATTTAGTTCCTGCATTAGTTTTTTAGCGTCAGCCCAGTCTTGAGCACTAGGGGAGATAGGAGGTTGGGGATGTTATACGGTATATAGATTCAATTGTTGGATAGTGGGCTGGAAGGAAGAAAGCTGTGTAATAGGAGGCTACGCTTGTAGAATGTTTGTGGTGGGTGGTACTAGGGGCGGCACATTGTAGGCAAGGGGTTGTTGTTATTGTGGTTATCCTTGAGGGATGTTAGCTAGTAGAATTATGTAAGGGGGTATGTTATAATGGGGGGGTTGATGTGATTGAGCACCAATCGTTGTCCATTGTCCGATCATGTTTTGTGTAGGAATCCCCTGAACTTGTTGGGTTACAGTTGTGAAGGATGTTCCTTGGGTTGGGATCCACGGTATGTAATGAGCGGATGTAGAAGCCAGTATCACATGCAGCATCTCGATCACTTGGGGTGGAAAGGTTACTCCTACATTATTTTGAGGAGGTTGCATTTGTAAGAACGGGGGTACCATGGCTGCAAGAGGAATTGCGAAGGGAAGTTTGTTGACTTGAACATCAATCGCTGGAGGAATGGGGATGAGAGTGGGTGCCTCTTGTTGAGGCACATGCGCTTGTATGATTTTGAATGGCTGGAGGGACGTAGTTTCGCCCGTGAATGGGTGAAACAACAGGTTTGTATAAGTTTGTGAGCTGAGAGTGTGATACGAATCTTCGTGCTCAGACTGAGCTGTGAAGTCATTCCTCTCCCAGAGCATTACTCTGAGCTTATCTCTCAGCTCCTACTACTAAAGAATCAGCCCTTGGACCAGTCCGTGGCAAATCCTCAATTGCTCCTAAACTAGTCCGTGGCATAAGGTCGAAGGTTCAAGCCCTCCTTCTAGCGCCAATTTCTGTACCGTCCAAAATCTTCAGTCTCCTACTGGAACGAAACAGAGACCAGGGGATCCCCGGACAAGCATAGAAGATCCTACCTTCACTTGAGGGCAAGCTAGAATTAACAAAGGTAGAGTACCTTGAGTGGTCCACATGCGGATCAGGCAAGGATTTCCCCGAACGTACACCGATGTGCTATACACTGGGTTATATGTAAATGGCGTAACTAATGTAAAACGAAGCGTAAATAGCGTAACTGGCGTAAGCGGAGTGTAAACGTACAAGAGTGTAAACAGTGAACATGCAACAATGAATGAAAAACTATAACAAAATGTAGCAAAGAAATGTAGCAATGTTATTGCAAAATGAGAGTTACAATGCACTGGTCTAATGTAGTTGTGGCTCTGACACAAGGCAGAAGATTAGCCCTGGTGGATGCAGGGATGATTATACACTGGGTTCTACTGTAGGCATAGCGTAGAGGCTGTATGCTCAGCGTGCAGGGTAAGGTCCAGCATACAGGTTTTTTTTTTTACTCTGGTTTGTAGCGTCTCTGTTTCTCTTTGTCTTTGGTTTGCTCAAAATTGCCAACCCCGGTCTAACGAAACATTGTGGTTTTTATACAGGTTTAGACATTAGACTCGGGTTGGGTGACACGTGGCACGTTGACCGGCTGCAAAAGAATGAAATGTTACAAGCGTACAACGTGCTGCATCTGCCGAGCGTATACACTGGGCGTATACATTGTAGACTCTGGGCGTAGACCTTGGGCATATACACTATGGATGCATGCTTGGCGTATACGCTGGGCATGTAGGATGTACATGCTCAGCGTATGGACCCCAAAATGCATGATGTCGACACCTAATGATTGCTCTGTTTGCGTGAGTTGATGCCTTGTATGGAATCTTGCTCTGAACTGCTATTTCCGTGCTGTCTCCGGGGATTGCGTGCCGGGCGTATACACCAATCATACATGCTGAGTGTACATGTGAGGCATGTATGCTGGGCATGTACGCTGGGCGTATACACTGGGAATATTAGGTGTATACGCTGAGAATGTATACTTAGGCGTATACGTTGGGTGTATATGCTGAGAATGTATACTTAGTGAAGACTAAGTATCTTGATCTCTGAAGTTGCAATGTTTAATAGTAGATGTTGTCGTGGTCATCAGTGGGTCCCAAGGAACTGCTCCTCGTTGAGTTCGACTCTGCTTGAAGCTATCTGTGGGGCCCTCGAGCTTTAGTCATGCTGGGGAGCATCGTGACTTAGCTTGATTCTTGTTGGAAAAGTACTAAGCTCAGAGTTTTGTGGTGTTTCAGTTCCCATCCAAAAAATCCATAAAAACATTAAATTAAAGAATGATGGGAATTCAAAGTACATCACTTAAACAAAAATAATAAGCTATAAGCACTAGTTATGGAATTAGAAAGACATGTTACCCATGGTTAAAGGTCCCCTCTAAATAACACCATTTTTCACTTTCTTCTTCTCTTCTCTTCTCTAATAAGTAATGGTGATTGATCTATGGGAGCATTTTTGTGTTTTGAGGTGGTGGTATGGTCTTATAGTGGTGATGCGAAGTCACTAAAAATGGTTGGTTTTGGTCTGGACTAAGAATGGACTTTATCATGTCATCTAACCATGAAATTCACCAGGGACTTCCTATGACCATGATTAGGAGCTCAATTCCATCTTCTCTCCCATCCACTAATGCTTTTCATAACTCACCTCACTACTGGTTTTCATGTTTTTGTTTAATGTCGTAGTTTGAAGAGTCAAAATTATTAGGTAGATTCTTCTAGATTTAGTCTTTAAATTTTCATAGCCATTAATCAACTATGGGGGCCCATAAACCCCTTAGTTGAGGTTATGTAAGGGTAAAAAGAGGCATGAGCCTGTTATGAGGAGGACCCACTTGCATATCTCTTAGTTGGGCTAGTTAAATTCCTTATCTTTGGGCATTTTCACAATCGAATCTTTTGCATTCCCCATCAGTTACATCTAGTTACACTCCTTTATGGCATTTCTCCAAAATTCTCCAATCAAACACTCCTTATTTATGGACCATCAAACCCTCTTCATGAACTTTGTCATGTTCTAGGCTTCTTTGGTTTTCATAAGACTTCAATTTGATGCAAAAACTCCTTGTTTTTATTGCTTTTTCCCAAAGTCAAACTCTTGTCAACAACTCCATCAACTAGATCCCATGAATGCAGCTAACCACATTGATGGAATCTAGTTGACAGGATCCCATCAACACATTGCAAAAATAGTATAAATATAGTGCAATGCTTAGAAATTTTTCTCATATTGCTTCAAACATAAGGGGAGTTTTTCAATTTTTGAAAGCCCAAGCACCTTCCCTAGTCTATAACTTTCAACCTGCTTGTTTGATTCCAATCATTTTTTAGTCCTCTAGCTACTAGAGGTACACTCTTTGTCATGGGGGCCATAAACCTTAGGTTTGTAATAGAAAATTTTTTGAAATTTTTCTAACTCTTCCAAAGCTTTAGTGCATAAAAAAACATTCAATCATCAATTTATGAATAGTTTAACCCTTCCAACAAACTCTGGTAACTTAATTAATTAAAATAATCAACTTGCCATGGTCACAACTTAGCCTAAGTCTAACTGCCCAACAAGATAAGGTATTTAAAAGTAATAATCATACATTGTATGCTAATCCTTGCATATGTTGTAACCATAGATGGCACTTAAAGGAAAACATGGACTTGAAGCTGAACCATCCTAACCAACGGACAAGCAACTTAGAGTGGGAAGGATCCAGGAACAACCATAGGAACAAAAAGTAGAGACCCATGCAATGGGACCTCTTTGGAAATAGCCTGAAGTGGAATCTATTAGGTAGATTCCTTGGGCTAAAACAAAGTAGTCCCACTGAGATGAGGCACTAGGAGCAAGAACAAGACTTAAGGTCACTTTGACTGAAGCTTACCTTAATTAGATTAAGCCTTGTGACATCCAACATTTAGTTCTCAAAAAACTAAAACTTTGGACCATTCTTGGAGTTTGCTCCAAAAGTAGTCAAAATGCAATTGCAAAGCTCTCCCATGTGGCCCATCATCACTTTCAATGGGGAAGGATACATGAGAGAGACCTATCTCTTCTAGAACAACCAATAAGAAAACACCACAGTGAAGATTAAGAACATTAGTGTGTCCTATTCAATGAAAGCCATCTTGCAGGCTCTTGGCCTCCCTAAATCTAGGGCTAAGTGAGTAGAGATCTCAACCCAAGTAGACTTAGAGACTAAAAAGAAGTGGATCCAGCACTACTATGGAATGGACCGCAAGGAATATGACATACTCACAATGGTGAAATGCACTTATTTCAAGATAGCAACTTATCACCTCAACCCAATGATGAGGCCTAACAAGATGATGGCCTTCTTTGCCCATGCATGTGCCACTCTAAGTGGAAAATTCCCAATGAACCTTCCATAACTAATCTATCTAGAGATAGAAAACTTGTTTAAGGAAAAAAATATGTAAGGAAAGGCTTTCCCTTTTCTTGCCTCATCAAAATATTATGCAAAAGGATAAGGATAACCCAATATGCAAATGACATGATCAAACATGCTCCTACTACCTCCTAGGCCAAAATGATGAAATATAAAGTTCCTGCATGACCAAGGAAGAGGAGTAGCCACCATCCCTACCATCCACTCAAGAAAACATGTTAGATGCTCATGCTGCCCTTGAGCACATGCACCAAATCCATGAGAAACTTCTATAGAAGCAATTCATAGGATTGAGTGGTCATGAGGCATCTATGTACAAACTAGTCATAAGCCATCTTAATGAAGTGTTTCAATCCATAAGTCAAATGGTAGGTGGTGGATCAATGTTTTCTACTCAGCGAATGCAATTGCCCATGCTCTCGAATCCTAGCACCAAAGAGGTAATGGTGTCCCTTTTGGGATAACATCAATTTCTAGAGATTTTTGGAAACACCGCTACTTTCTTGATGCAGTTGGAGGAAGGTGTAGGGGTCATTGTTTTGGTGATGCAGCACCAAGGGCAGGAGACAGTAGTAGAAGTGTTAGCTAACAAAGTGGCCTAGGCACTCAATGCATTGGCAATGTTTGTACTAAATGTCACTACACTTGGAGATGTGCAAACATTTTCCAGAACCATAAGTGAGAGATTTAATGTAGCCCAGCATGAGGAGTTGCTAGAGCAACTGGTGGGAATTAGGCAACTAATTCCAAATGTCTTCCACCTTCCAAATAATTTTACTACTACCCAGTCGTAGCTACTCAAGGTAAAGGGTAGGTGTATCATATTGGAAGGGTAACTCGAAATGGCTAGAACTAAAAACCAATGCTTTGTTGCGGAGGTTGCCAAACTTAGAGCCCACCTCCATGATCCCACAATACTCAACCAAGCATCTACAAGAGATGAAGCTTTTCAATAGCTTCAACAAAAACTTGAAGAGGTTAAGTACATAAAGGATTCGATGGTCTTTAATCAATCTTTAATGGATGCAATAACTTACAACATGCAAAAGGACTTGGATTAAACTTACTAGGAGAACAAGCATTTGACCATAGAAAATCACCACCTACGTAATGTTGATGCACAAAAATGACAACTGATAGAATTCATCCATCAATAATAAAAGTAGCTTGCTAAGGTAAACAATGAATTGAGGAGGTTGGTTGTAGAGAATCATAATCTCTTGATGAAGGAGATGCACGTCATTCATCAAAAATCTGCAATTGACATTGTTGCTTCGAAGAAAGAGGCTCTCAAATCTAAGATACTCAAAAACTACAACAAAGATCAAGTTGGCCTACAGAAAGAAGTTAATGAAAAGTACATCCAAATGGTTAAGGCAAAATTGAATGAAGACCTCCAGTAGCTCCAACAAGGAAGTGATGTCTGGCAACTCATCTTTGATGGAATAAATAAATACAACATGGTAAAAATTTGCATGAAGGAGCTACAAATCAAGGAGATGATAGAGTATATGAAGCTTGCCAACCTCTGTTATGCAAAGCTAGTAATGCTAGCTATCAGGCAACTGTGATTAGAATTGGAGAAGTAAGTGGCAAACTCATACTTGTTGTATGAGGTAGAGTTCAAGACCCATAAGGAGACCAAGAAAAAGATTTAGCTCGCAAATGCAAAACTCAAGGTTCTCAAAGAAAAATCCACTAATCAAAGACCAAAAGTAGAGAACTTGGCCAAAAGAATGAATGACTAACCAAGAGCTATAAAATGCAGTTAAGGCATTCAATGTTAAACGCAAAGTTTTCACTACCTGGATTGTTAATGCAAAGGAAATGTTCTCGACAATGCCCTATCCTTACAATGTTCCCACTCTAGCCCACATCTGCAATGCTGCATGGATTGTGAACAATCCTAGGGGAAAGGAGGAGAAGATGAAAGCATTGCTAGATACTTTCCATCTTCCACTAGAGGTTGTAGCTATCATCAAAAAACCATAGCCTCCACAACAATGACCACATGCTCTACAAGCAAGAGAGGATACTTCAAAACCTCCAATACCTAGGACTATCTAACTTTCTTCCTTGTGTTCCAACCATATGAGGATTCAATTATCCATATTTTAGTCATGGTGTTCAATTTTATTGTCATGAACACCAAATTTTGTAATCATTGTAAAACCATACACTTGAGCACTTAGTTTTTATTATGTTTGTTTTTTGTCTTCTAAAGTCAGTCAATAATCCCATACCTTCCCAAATATCATAAAGAACTTGAGGAGAAGTTTTCATTCAATTGTGGGGGTATGATAAAGTGTTTCTCTTTTGGTTGTGTCCACACAATCCTGTTGATGTGAGCCCATCAACACGAGGTTTGACACGTATCCATCAATCTAGTGTTTGTTGTCACCTATATAAATGCGCAAGCCAACCGCATTTATGACATTCATAAGTTAGATTGTAGTGAAGCTTTTGCAGTTTTTCTTTCCAAAAATTAGGATAATTTTCCAAATACTTGCAGTAGGAGTGAGAAAGTGTACAGATATTTATTCGAGAATTATTGTACCTAAGCACAATAGTATGTGCTGCAATAAAGACAAGCTTTCTAATAAACCTTACAACACTTTGAAATAGATTAATATTTTTCTTTATGCATTTAAAAGTCATTTTCTTTAATGTTTTAAGTAATTGAGTAATTGATTAATTAATTAAGCTAGATTAAATAGTGATTAATTAAGCACATAAGTATGACCACTTTGAGCATACACTTGGCTCTTGGTAATCCCAATAACACTTAATGTTTGATAACCCAATAGCATTAAACATGTTTACGATGTGTATGGAAAGTGGGAATGGATGCTTATGTTAGGATTAGTTAAGTGTTAGCTAGTTGATTAGATTAATTTAATAATTAAATACCTTTCATTCTTTATTCTTAGGCAACTTAGAAGATAAAAAGATAAAAATGATAAAAATCATATGCCTCAGTTATGCTTAACCATACCCTTGTACTTACAAGTTTGACTAGGAAGACAATGATTACAACAGTTGATTCACCTCCTAGAGACTAGTGTACTTAGAAGGCTAAAAGTCCTTGGAATTCCACTTGATTGTGCATAAACACTTGTGATTTGTATGGTTGGGCATAACAAATACTTGCCACTCATTAATAACCAAGCTAAACTACTAAAATTATATGGCTCATAGTAATTCATATCATTGAAAATAAAAAGAAGCCAAATTCATTAATTAAATAACCATTGTCCCAAATTTCAATCTTCTTATTCTATCCATCATATCCCTCAATTCCCTCGATTTTTCTAGAATGTTACATATTAGGTCATCTATAGGCCTTAATTTAACTAATTTTTAGTTTTATATTTGGCTAATAATACACTTTTATCTAGCTATTTCTTTTCTTATTCTACAATCTTCAAAGATTCTCATCCTAACTGATTTAATAGTTATCTCTAATTAAAGAGGAGCTCCAAAGCTTGTTGCTACATTTCTAACTCTATGCTCTACATCTTGAAATTGAATTAATCCATAGTTAAGCCTGTTAGCCCTATGCTAGTTACTAAATGAAGACTATGTTCAATGAATATTCAAGATCCTAGCTAATTTTTATGATGGAATCCTTCTAACTATGAACATCATTTATTATTTTCATCTAAGGCCATCATCATTTCATCAAGGAGCTTCTTTAGGTATGGCACTTGATGAGACGCGATATGCACAAGCCGCGATATCGCGTCATCCCCTACGATATCGCGTACATGATATCGCGGTCCACTACCAAATCTATAAATAACAGGCGCCACTCCCCTTATTCCTCATCCTAGGCTTAAAGTAGGGAAACTCTAGCAGATTGATCACTCCAAAGATAGAATATTTTCCATGTGCCCACAGTAGGAGTCCCCAAGTGAATAGATCTTTATTCGAGCAGCTTTGTACCTGAACGTAAGTTGTGTACGGTAATAAAGATGAGCTTTGTGGATAAACCTTGTAGTGCATGGAATAGGATTTATTATTTGTTATTTCTTACATGTTATTTATTACCTGCATTAGCACAGCATGAGTACGACTTGATTACGAGCATTGACGAATGTGTATGGCTAATCAAGGAATCAACTACTCATCGCGATTAGTCTCTCTCACCCTCAACTCATAGAATACGGGATGAGTACAACTTGATTACGAGCATCTACGGATGTGTATGGCTAGTCAAGGAATCAACTGCTTATCATGTTTAGGCTAGTTAAGTGCCTCAGTACGACCACTTTGAGCAAGTGCGTTACGTGTGGTGATCCCAGTAACAATTAGCGTTTGGTAGCCACAATTGCATAGTTCAAGGTGTGTACGGTAAGTGGGAACGGATGCTGATGCAAGTTAATTTAGACTTAGTCCTTAGTTAGAGTTAGTTAGCTCTCTCAACCCTTCACCCTCATAGCATAGGAGAAAAACCATAAAAGACCATAAAAATCATATACCTCGGACTTACTTAACCATACACCATGACAACAACAAGTAAGTCTGGGAAGACAATGAATGATTAACCCTAAGTGTTCCATGGGACGTTTAGGCATTTATTCTGTGGAGTTAGACCAGATCGTGCATGCTACGCTGATTTCATATGGTTGAGTGTAGGGGTACCTCGTCACTCATCATTGGTGCCATTGCCGGGGACTAACTGTTTGTGCACTGAATAGAACATAAGGCATATCACTCACATCGTTGTGAGCCTTAACGAACCTTTGGATTATTCAAAAGAAAAAATTATATAATGGTGAAATTAGCATACCGATAAAAATTCCTTCTTCTCATAAGAGCAACTCACCACCTAAGGACCATACACAAGATAGTCAGCAACATAAAACACATAACCAAAATCAGCCAAGTCCTAAATAATATAAGATGACATATACTCATCCCAATGAGTATATCCCTAATTTTATTTTTATTCCCCATCAAGACGAGCAACAGCAATGGAGAGATTTGCAAGGTAACATTGTGTTACCCCCAGATCGATCAATCCCTCGGATACTTTTCCATGCCTTGGCATAGATAGGCATGCAAGAAATATTTGTTGAATACATTGCTGAAGATTTTGATATGAGGGATTATTATCCCACAGATGCCCAACGTATGAGGGACTTAAGGCAGGAGAGTCAACATACTTTTCTGAAGGGCAAATCCCCGCACGTCCTTAGCGAAATAGGAGATGAGGAACCCCTTATCACAGGTTCTTTAACAAATGATGTCCCCCCTCCTAACGATGGTGAGGAGGAAGGGTATCAGAACCTACGATCAACGATACATATCCCTGGTTCTGATGCCTGTGAACACCAACTGTTCATAGAGAGAACAACCACTCATGCTAAGGACGGGCACTTTGATTGTCACCATGATCGGGGTCGTAGCAGCCAAAGAGAAGGCAAGAAACATCATCATGG
>MNCI01036339.1:132076-153878 GCA_015680685.1 Gnetum montanum | reverse complement strand
ATGAAAGAGATGATCATGAAGAGCCCCTACTCGCAACCTGAAGTATGCTTGACATAACGGAGGCAGTTAGGATTCCCACAAGGCATTTAAGAGATAGTCAANGACATAACGGAGGCAGTTAGGATTCCCACAAGGCATTTAAGAGATAATCAAATCAAACGATTAGACATGAACAATATCTCACGATTTGAAGGGGGATATAATGCTAATCCACAAAATCATTTACAGGAATTCCATGATGCCTATGCCTTGCAAAATATAGAAATTGAGTGGCAGAAGCTTAAGTTGTTCCCAAGGACACTCACCAAGGAAGCAGAGAGCTAGTACCGGTCCTTAGAATTGAAAACCATCAGGGGGTGGAGTACGATGCTAGAATTGTTCAACAAAAAGTATCAAACATACTCCAAAGTGTCCAATTTTCGTAAGCAGATCCAAGGCTGGAAGCAAGGTCATCACGAACCCTTGGATACTGCCATGGCCCGCTATTACACATTGTTACATCGTTGCCTGGGCCATGGGTATGCTTAGCGGGATCAACTTCACCACATCGTGGATGGGCTAAGGCATGAAACTAGAAGAACCCTTGGCACTTATGTCGAAAGGAGACTCTCACAACTTAGAGCCCATGAAGTGCATAGCTTATTGGAACAAGTAGCAAAAGAAGAATGTGAGCTACGAAAAAGGGAAAGTGCAGAAGAATATAACCGCGATCCCTCCCTTCGAAAGAAGGGGGTGAAATGTGGTGATGAAGAGGATGAGTCACCACTCGAAGAGTTGGTGAATCAAAAAACCTTGCCGATCCAAAAATTAACAACAGAAATAGTGGCTAACGTAGACAATGTATGGAGTTCCTTAGACTCTAAAATTGAAACTGTCTTAAAAATTATAGAAGAGTCTAAGGTAGAACAAAGTAGTAACAAAAATAAAAAACAGTGGAGAGATTTAGGCCCTACACATAACAAGGGTAAGGGAAAAATCACTAACTCCGATGTGGTTGAGGACTCTGAAATAAACGATGATGGTGGATGTGAGATCTGCCACTATGACCATCCTAAGGGATGTTGCCCCATCATCTCACATCTACAGTAGTCTGGGGTGTATGCGCTTAATCCAAGACTCAACCAACGGCAAACACCCCAAAGGTTACCTTATCCATAAGGTAACCCAAGGTAGTTCCACCAACCACTAACGTATTATCCAAGTGGAACTCCCCCATAGCACATTGGATAGCATCAGCAGTGGCAATACCCATAGTCATGGGGGATGCCATCGCCAAAACAACAGTACCCTTACCGGCAGCCTGACTCTTATGGATATTATGTGCAGTAGCCAATTTCTCCAAGTGACTCTATGAGTCACTCAACCCCCAACCATCACTACCAAGTTCGGGAGTACTTCAGAAGGACTCCTTCTCCTCCGAGAGACACTCCATACCCACACCATCCTCCTAATCCATCCGCACCACTTCCACCACATGTAGTCCCCATAACACCTCCTGCTCCAACAATGCAAGGGGAACTTCCTCCTCAACCGCAGCAACGTCATGTTGTGAGAGCTATAAATATTCAACCTGCTACTGGTTCTGACAATTGTAAAGAGAGAAGACCCTACTTTAGAACCAAAAGCCCCGACAAACTCTCGCAACAACAAGCGGTTGGGCCCATGTACACTCCTCCACCACCTAACACTTCAAAGAACCCTTCAGTCCAACAGAGTGTAATGCATACGGTTATGTTAACGCATACCGTAACTGACTGGATCAAGGTAGGCCACCTTCCCAGGAAACTAATTGACCCTGGGAGTCCCTTAATCTATTTACAAATCTCCGAAAATGAACCACACAGGGCTCTTCTTAACTCAAGTTCCGGAGTCAACTTAATTTCATGAGAGATGTATCATGCTTGGAACCTACCCCAACTTAAGAAGAGAAACATTCAACTAGAGCTGGCAGACCAATCCATCACCATTCCCTTGGGATTGGTGGACAACATCATCACCACTATGTATGGTTGGTCTTACCCAGCTGATTTCNAGCATCGCCAACTTCCACCCCTTAATCTAAGATCATCAATTAGGAGAAGCTGGGCACTTCTTAGAAATTCAAACAGGCGCTCATTATTTTGGATCTCTCCCTTACAACTCAATCATGGGGGAGATGGCCACCCATGCTAATCATATGGGGCCGTCAGTTCTTTTTACATTTTTTTTTACACGTTTTTTGTCTCACACATTTTTGTTTTACAAATTTCTTTAACTTTTCTAATTTTTGTTTTACAACTCTATTTAACTTTTCTAATTTTTGTTTTTACAACATCGCTATACTTTTTCCATTTTGTGTGTGTGTGTGTGTGTTCCACCATGTAAGTTTGTCACCAAATAAGCATTTAGAATGATGATATGAACTGTTTTCATATTGATTACTAATGTTTGGTTTTTACCTTTAAGTCATAATGTTGATACTAAGGTATGTTTCTTTTGATATGACAGGAAATGAGATCACTTCATCCATCCATCCACTAGTTTCTATGGTTTCTCTTATCTTGGAAATGTACAGTCTCTTTTTAATAAGAACTTTAACGAATCGGTGACTGGGTATTTCTCAGACTAAGGACTCAAGGATTGCAAAGGGTATGACTTCAAGGGAACTTGATGCTTTTGTGTTGGTTGTTCTCTTGGGTGCTTGGATGTTTTCTTCTTGAGTTTTCTTAAAATTCCGATGTTAACCAACTATCAGAAGCTAAGACAATAAAAATAAGAAGTCTTTGCATGGTGTGGTTCTCATGCATAAAAACACAAAACAAAACAAAACAAAATGAAGTGAGAATTCAAAGCACACCCCTTAGACAAAATAAACTTGGGCTACAAGCACTGGTTATGGAACCAAAAGTGTTCTCTCTAACTAAGGCCCTTCTCGCTTCCCATTCTCTCCTTTGTTTCATCGAAATGGTGGTGGCTCTTTGGAGATGCATCCTTGTTTCATCGAAATGGTGGATGGTTTGGCTGAACGCATTGATGCGAAGTCACTGGATGTGGTTGGTTTGAGGCTAGATCTGGAATGAGAACTGCTAAGTCACATTAATCATGAACTACACAAGGGGCTGTACACCACCTTGTTCTTGGGATTCCATTCCATTCTCTGCTCTTCATCCTTCTCTCCATTATTCACCTCATTGCCAGTTATATCATTAGTGTATATATTTTGGTTGATGCATTGTTTTCTTTTTGGTAAATGCTTGTGGTTAAGACTTTAACTCTTGTTCCAAATGACATTCCCAGAGCCTACGGACTCTTTGAATGTGGGGTTGTCAGGGCATTAACGGCATGAGCCTGCTTTGGGGAGGACCCACTGACATTTCTATTTGGAGCATTCGTTAACTTCTTTTCCCTAACATTTTTGCAATCAATTTTATTTTTTTCACTGCCATCTTGACATCCATTTCATCGATGCTATAGTTGTCCCTTTTTCTCTATCTTTCTTACTCCTTTCCTTTCTCCATTCTAACGCTACCGGACGTTCGTGATTAGTCATGGGGGTGTGGGGCCTGATTTTTTCGATTTTCTTCTAGCCCCAAAATTTTTGATTTTCTTCCTAACCCCTACACCTTCAGTAATCATCGTTACTATATCTCCCGATCCATATCAACCATACCACAACCTAGCCAATGGACCTACACCAAAGCAAGGTATCAATTACATGATGATTCATTTACCCTTGCTAATATAAGATTGTGTTGTGTGTGTAAATGGCAATCGTACAAACAACAGATTGGATCTGGAGCAAACACTTTGAATGGAGCAGCACTGGAAGCAGCTATGCAAGGAGCAAGATCGATGATGCGCTTATGGATGGACAACAAAGGTGCAATCTTGGTGTTGGCAGCAGCAACACTTCTTTCTCTCCCTCTTTCTCAACTACCAATAAAGGACTGATGTCATTGTAATAAGGTGTTCACCCTTGTTGTCATGAACACCAGTTTTGTCAAGTCTTGTAATGATAATCCGTTCACATGGCATCCCATTAACTCCATTCCCCTCAATAATTCCATACCTTCCCAATATTATTGTAAGGAACTCGAAGACAAGTTTTCATTCAGTCATGGGGGTATGATGAGACGCGATATGCACAAGCCGCGATATCACGGTCCATCGCCAAATCTATAAATAAGAGGTGGCACTCCCCTTATTCCTCATCCTAGGCTTAAAGTTGGGAAAATCTAGCAGATTGATCACTCCAGAGATAGAATATTTTCCATGTGCCCGCAGTAGGAGTCCCCAAGTGAACAGATCTTTATTCGAGCAGCTTTGTACCTGAACGCAAGTTGTGTATAGCAATAAAGACGAGCTTTGTGGATAAACCTTGCAGTGCATGGAATAGGATTTATTGTTTGTTATTTCTTACATGTTATTTATTACCTGCATTAGCGTGGCATGAGTACGAATTGATTACGAGCATTGACAAATGTGTACGGCTAATCAAGGAATCAGCTGTTCATCACGATTAGTCTCTCTCACCCTCAACTCCTAGAATACGAGATGAGTACAACTTGATTATGAGCATCTACGGATGTGTATGGCTAGTCAAGGAATCGGCTGCTCATCACGTTTAGGCTAGTTAAGTGCCTCAGTACGACCACTTCGAGCACGTGCATTACGTGTGGTGATCCCAGTAACAATTAGTGTTTGGTAGCCACAATTGCATAGTTCAGGGTGTGTACGGTAAGTGGGAACAGATGCTGATGCTAGTTAATTTAGACTTAGTCCTTAGTTAGAGTTAGTTAGCTCTCTCAACCCTTCACCCTCATAGCATAGGAGAAAAACCATAAAAGACCATAAAAATCATATACCTCGGACTTACTTAACCATACACCGTGACAACAACAAGCAAGTTTGAGAAGACAACAAATGATTAACCCCAAGTGTTCCATTGGGCGTTTAGGCATTTAGTCTGCGAAGTTCGATCGGATCATGCGTGCTACGCTCGTTTCGTATGGTTGAGTGTAGGGGTACCTCGCCACTCATCAGCACTAAAGCCTCACTCATATTAGTTTTTTCCATGCTTAATTAATAGCTTCCTCATATATAGCATTGAGTTATAAATTTTAAGAAAAAACATACAAAAAAAATTATTCTAAAACTAATTTGGTATATTCAAGGGATCTCAATGAATGCAAGTAAAAATTTTAGTTTCAATTTTAGTATAGCTTCGTAAATATTTTCTTGTGGCTAAATTCTTTATGTTCTAGTTTTGGATGATTGTCTAAACTTTTAACAATCTTTAATGTCATGCATGTTTGATCTCTAGTTTTAATATCTTTACAAGATGAGCTTTATTATTCCCAATGATTATTGGATTTGTGCTCTTATTTTTAAAGTCCCTTTTTCCTTAGTTTCTCTTTTTATGGCTTAATCGTAGCTTTTATAATCTTTGTTCTTTTAACTAACATACCCTTTAAATTTTAAAGAATTTTTAAAATTTATCTAGATATTGTTTTTCATCTAGATATCTTCTAGCTACATGGTTGAGATTAAAATCACATGTTTTTATTTAGCTTCTCTTGACTTGATGTGGATGACAGGATTCGGAATTTAACTTAACAGCTTTTTTTTAATCATGTACTTATTTCATCTAGATGATTCTATCTTCCTACATGATGTTAAGTGTCTTTAAAATAAGAAATTCAATTTTCTTGCTTACTTTATTTTGCATAGCTCTTTTCCTATAAATCATCTAGATGATTTAAAAATAATTTTGAAAGTTTAGCTTAAGGCTGACTTATCATGAGCCTGTTTCATAAATTATGTGCTTTTATTCAAGTCATACCTCTTTTCTTTATGCTGAGCTAATGTGCAAGAGCTTAAGTTTAAAACCAAATTTTGATTCCAAAGTTGGATTCTTTTGTGTAGGCTAACATGTACTAAATGCCATGGGCTTAAACAACCAAACTTTAAACTATACTTCTTTTCACTAATTGATATGAAAAATGGGATGGGTGATGGGTAGAATCAAATTTGGTCATATTCAATGTATCATAGAAGAAGCTGATATTTCTTAGTTCTTTGGCTAACTTTATCCTTCATATTTTTAGTACTTATGTTGGCCTTCATATGAAAGAGCTTCATAGAATCAATTTCCTAGTCTAAATGATGGTTATACTGGTAAAGCTCACATGGAGGACCACACTCTTTAAGGCTTATATTTTCTCTTTGTATTACTATTCTTCAACTAATATGGGCTCTATCATTGAAGCAAATAACTTTGATATGAAATCTATGTAGAGCCAAATCTTGTAGAACCAGTTTTCAATTCTGCACAATGCTTTTCTTTAGCTAGTATCACATAGAAATCTTTTAAAATGGAACCTCTATTTGAAATCTCTCCTTTTAGAAAAAACTATTGTAGGGGTATTAATGCCTCACTTGGAAGTTAAAAAATTATCACCACTAATACATGGCTAACACAAATGTAAAGATCTATTATGATGATACACATGAAATAGAACATATCCTTACTATTATGAGAACTTCCAAGGCATTATCCTTGCTTTAGAAGTTTTTCCTTTCCTACAAGTTTTCATTAGATTCTAAATATATAATGATGGTCTTTTTATGTTGATATGAAGTTCTAGTTTGCGCTAACATAAGATTTGACAAGGAAATCTATTGATCTAGTAATAGCTTCATTACAACAATTTGTGTCTATTACCTTTTCTTAAGGCTCTATACATATCACAAATCTAGGAAATAGAGTAACATCTAACACTTTTTTCTTGTCTTGTTCTAGACAATGAAAATTACTTAAAAATTAAAATCACATGGGCTTACAATATTTCACTCATTCCATTGGATAGATATAAAAGCTACAAATTGCATTTAGATTCAAGGAACATAAAGTAGAAAATTCAATTTCTAAAATAATTTAGCAATAATGAGGGGTAACAAAATGAAAATTTAGCAAATTAATAATCAACTTAATTTTTCAAACATTATTATAATATCCATGAAAATTACCTTTTTCTTTCCTCCTTATTAAATCATTAAAATTCAATAATCAGTTATATCAAATCTATTATTACTATGGTGAAGGAATTCTTTTCCATGTATGATGTGTTATAACATATCACATTATACATGACATGAGTGAAGATGTAATGGTAAATTTACCTATGCTAAACTTCTATTTTGGTGTGTATCAATGGTATTAGCTTTCTAATTTTCAATCAAGGCATTAATACCCCCATTTGGTGAGAAAAGGGTATTGCCACTACTATAGCTCTAGCTTACAGGGAAATAGGTTCTATAACATTATCTTTTATATAACCAAATTTTGGTTCTACATAATTATTCTAATAGATTTTCATCTATAGTTAATTTGAAATATAAAAGCACTTTATATTTTATGTCTTTTGGATAATTACGCTCTACCTATTATGCATCTTATTTAATGTAGCAAATGAAAATTCCTTAGAGTTGAGCTTATAGAACTAATTTTCTACTCTAGATGGTGGTTCTATTAGTGAAACTAATAGGGAAGAGCTTGGATTTATAATAAAATGTTGGTTCTAAACAATTATTCTTTTTTAATGTAGCTAATGTGAATCACCTACTTTTGACCTATTTTGATGCTTGAACTTGACTTTTGATGTGGCAGATGATTTGAGTAGAATTAGATTTTAGTTCTATGTATTATTTCTACAAATTGAGTTATCATCGATTCTTTTTTGAATAAAATAATCCTACGAGCTAATTTTGAATTATGATGTAATGAATTGAATTACTTTATATTTTAAGTTTTCATAGGTTGCCACCTTTTGAATAATTGTACTTTTACACTTATGGGTTCCATCCCATGTGGCAGAAAGATTTTAGGCACCATCTTTGTAGAACCAAGTTTTGGTTATAAAGGTCTATTCTAAATAATGCATCTTCTTCTTTAGGTTATGTGGTGAAAAGCTTAGTAGGACCATGTGATGGTTATAATGGCTAAGTTAACATGAAATATGAAAGTGTAAAACTTATTTTTCTTTAAACATGTTTTGGCTATTACAAGCCTCAATCCATGTAGCACAAAGCTTCATAGAACAATATTTGTAGATTCAATCTTTAACATGACAAATTGATTCTACTAGCTTTATCTAGATGACACTCTTCCTTCTTTAAGCTTATGTGCCCTTTAAAGTCATGAACTTTTAAGGCTTTAAAAGAATAATATTTGAGCCACTGAGCTATTCTCATAAAGGCAGCCTTATAAATCGCATGTTTTTTTTTCAGAAAATGCTTTTTGGAGTCCCACTAAGTTTGATCAATTAGATTAAAATGTAAAATAAGTATATGTCTTCTATTATTTCAGTAATCTCATTTTCATCTTGATTGAAAGGCCTAGTGCTAATGTGCCACCATGAGCCACTTAAATCATAAAAATAAAGTCCTCTTAAATCACTTTAAATCATAATGGACTAATGTCAAAAACTCTTGTGACTTCCAATAAGTAATTTTTATGGACAATGATCAAGTTTTTTAAATTATATGCTTTAATTATAAATAATATTAGCCTTTAACCCTTAACCTTATTCTGAAATTGATCTTATCTTTAAGAGAATGAAGTCATAACTTTAAGATCTATAAAGGTTAATGATATGATTTATATTGCTCATAATGTAGCTTGAACCTAAAACCTAAGCATATCGTGCATAAAATGTATAGGTTAGAATTTTATAAAATTCACATGTTTTTTTAAAAGGCTATTACTCACCTCTTAGCTTTATTACCAACATAGCCATTTTTTCCTACGTTCTATAAAAAAGTTGGATCTAATCTTTCCACACCACTGCTCTTCCAAAACTTTAAGTACACTTATCTAATAAAATGTTTAGTCTTATAAAAAAATTTTCAAGAAAATTTTTCAATTAATTATTTTTCTCTTATAATTATAAATCTCATATCTTCATTAATAAAACTTTCTAGAAAAGTTCTATTCTCTACTCCATGTTATGATCAAATGTGCTAACAATTAATCACATTACCTAGTTAAACCATATTTATTAGACTCATTAATAGAAACAAAGTGATCTCATTACACAATTTAAACCTCTAGCTTATCCCTAACATAATCAATTTTTAGAATGATCCTAATGATAGACACATAATATATAGGTCTCATGTCTAATCATATTTGGCTACTAGAGTATTTTCAAAATGGTCTAAAATATAAACTAATGCATAGGCCAATCATAATTCCAATCATGTCTATTTTCTCAATCGAAGAAATGAAATCAAGAACTCTTAAGTTTTCACTCAAGCATAGAAAAGGAAAGTACTATAGACCATAATAACTCTGTACAACCTAATCATAAATACCTCATAATGGTTTTAGCATTAATCCAAAAGTTATTATGCCTACATTATAACCAACTGAAATCAAGGTGATTAGTATTATCTAGGTAGAATAACATGTATATTAATGTAAGAACAATGCATCAATCCCTAACAACATCAATGTTCAAATAGTAGGTACTACATTATCTTAATAATAACATTAAAAATAGCCTATGCCTAGATAACACATCACATAATGTCTTAGCATCTATTGGTGCTTTCTCAAATTATGTCATGATCTTATCAAAATATTCATATCTAATCAAAATGGTCATGTTTACATAACATAATAAATGGCCTTCTAAAGTTAATTCCAAAAAATTCAGAAATAACCTCAATAAGTAATCATCCAAGAAAAACACATAAAGCACACTATTTTTTTAATGCACCTACAAAATATAAACCACATTACATAGTAGACCACCTTCTATCTCCATGCCTCCTCAAAGTGATAAGGCTCTCTTCCATCTTCATCATCTTGAATTAGAGACCTCAACTACTTTTTAATGATAGCTATCCTTTCATCTAGGGTAGATAGAGTTCTTGTAAGCTTTTTCAAGGTTGCCAAGATAGCCTACTAGTTTACAAGAATCTCCTACATCTAATGACTAATTTTCTCTCAAAATTTCCAGTCTTCTTTTATTAAGAATTTCAAAAGTCAAATTCTTGAAGTAATAAATATCATATCATAATCCTTGCATTTTCAATTTTTCTAATTAGCTAAAAATTTAATGGCTAAATGATCTATGTATACCTTAGTTTTGTAACCAATCAAATAATGCCTAATCTTATCTAAGGCATACACAATCACTAGGAGTTTCTTTTTAGTTTGTTTATAATATGAACTTGATCTAAGATTTTAGACATGTAGTAAATTAATCTTTGTTTATTTTCTATGTATTGTCTAAGGACATTTCCTATAGTTTTATCTTTAATATCACATTTTAAATCAAATGAAAATTCCCAAGTAAGAGAGTTTAATATCAAAGAAAATGTTACGTTTATCTTAAGTTCACTAAAGACTTATTGGCACCTATCAGTCCACATAAAAGATACATCCTTTTCTAAGAGTCTATAAAGAGGTTTTAAAAATATTATAAAAATATTTAATACACCTTTTATAATAACCAACATATTCAAAGAATGATCTTATGTTCTTAAATTGCTCAAATATGGGACTACTGAAATGAATTTACCTTTTCTTAATCCATTTTAATTCCTTCTTTAGAAATAACATGACCCAAAACTATACCACTCATCACCATTAATTAGCTTCTTTACCAACTAAGTTTTAGGTCTTTTTCAATGCACCTATCTAAAACATACTTTAATCTTTCTAATGTTTATTCATATGTATCCCCATATAATGAAAACTCATCCATAAATGCCTCTACACACCCCTTTAAATTATCATAAAAGATGGATATCATGACCCTTTGAAAAGTATCCAACATGTCATAAAGATCAAAATACATACATCAATATGCAATGGTACAATAAGGGTAAGTAAAAATTATCTTTTTCTAGTCCTATAACTACTAGACTATAACTACTAAATCCATTAAGAAAATAAGAATACTAATGTCCTTGTAACCTTTTATAATTTGGTTTATCTATGGTAGAAGAAAATGATTTTTTTAAGTACTTTGATTAAGTTTACTATAATATACATACACACTCCATTTACACCCTAGTACTATGATTGAACTAATCCATTTGCTATCATCCATAGAATAATTTATATCTTTCTTTCATAGTCTAGAAATTTCATCATTTATATCTTTAAATTATGGGTTTATCCTTCTAGCAGGAATTCTAATTGGTTTGACATGATCTTAAAGGTAAATATGATGTTGACAAATGTTGGAGAAATTTTCATAATGGAGATCTTTATAACTCCATGTAATTGGCTTGGATTTCCTTTTTAATATTTTAATAAACTTAGTTTCTTGGTCAATTATTAGGTTTGAATTTATTATTAATGGTTTATTCTCTTTAAGGAAAATATACTTGGTAATTTCTTAAGTTACATTGAATCATTATTAGATTGATCTATATCATCCCTCATAATCCCTAATCAAAAGTTCAAGATTTAATCCAATAGGTATTGTTATTCTTCCATTCAAATATTTAAAGGTTTCTCATCAAAATTATTTAATGTTTATCCCACTCTATCTTTTTTCATGGCCAAAGTTAGAACTAAATAAATTTTCCTTGCTTCCTTAATATCTTGGTTTATCCAATCATCTTTTTCGTTATCAAAGATATTATTATCAAATATGAGATTGACAAAAGTAGGTTGGAGCTATCCTAGCCTACAATGAATGATTACATTTATAGTAGTAAGCAAGGGTCTTCCTAGAACAATAGGAAGAAATTCAAGATCCTTGACTTCCAAAATCACAAACTCTACTAGATTCCTATCTTTTCTACCTTCACTATAAAGTTCTCAACTATTCCTAATCTCTTAACCATAGAACTATAAACTAATAATATAAACATGTTGCTCTTTCTTATATTGTCCAAATCTAAGATCTTAATCATTTCACTTGGCATAATATTAATAATGACCTCTAACTCTAATAGAAAATTTCTTATCTTTTTACCATTAATTTCAATAGGAATAGTTGCTACTCCTAGATCTTGATACTTTGGAATCTCATAGCTTTTAATAAGTTGGAAAATATTATCCACTAAGTTCACATGTTTATGGATTTTTTTATTTTCTTCTTTTTATATAAAACTTCCTTTAATATCTTGCATAAAAAGAAGTGTCTTTTATGACTTATATAGATAAAATTCTTTTAAAAAATTTTTAACATATGTCTTGGTATGAAAGTCTTCCACTAATCTCTTAGGAAAGGGTGGTATAGTGTGACATCCCATTCCTGGATGTAATGGCAAATGTCAAAGATACGTTATATTGACATTATGCATAAGAAGACAATATACCAAACATCACATATATGTAACATTCAACATTATGTGTATAGAAATTAAGAAAAAAAATGAAAAAATAGAAATAAAAGAATGCATTATTGATATGGAATGGAGTATCCAAATCATGCTCTAACATTGTTCCTTGGGTTTTTCTTCCTTTGGCATTTATCCGTTAGAGGAAATCTAGCATTGCCACCATGGTTAGGCCTAGCCAAAAGGGATGGCCAATCCTCTTCTTGTCCTGCTTCACCTGACTCTCGTGACTCACCTTTACTAGCTCTACCACTCCATGCCAAAATGACCTCTAAGCCCAAGTATAAATGCCCTAATTCAAATCCCTAAAGGTTACCTCAAGAGACACATATGTTATTATAATGCACCCTTTCGAGTCTCAATTACAACACACCCTTGTGGGTCTTGTTACAATAACAATAACACTTATTAAGAAGAGACACCATCTTTGTTATGCAATAGCACCATTTGGGAATGGGGACATTACATATAGGTAGTTTTCTTATTGTGGATGGAGATTTTTGGGATGTTTATGGTTAATCCTTCATTTCTTCTCTCCTTATTTTCTAACAAAATCCGCCATTTTTTTGGTTCCTCTCCTAGTGGTACCTCCTTTACTTAATCCATAAAGCTTACTTTTTTATTAGAATTATGTTTAATTCCTTTTTTACTCCTATTTGTTATTGAATTAGCTTTCTCCATACCTTTTCTTTGAATTATGGGAGTGGACTCAAATTAAGGGGGTAATTTTCTTTTGGTTAAGACTTAAGATTACCTCCTAGTCTCTACCATAAATTACCCATTTTTTTCAATGAAGGATATAAGACTCCATGTTAATTAGTCCAAGTGCTCATTCGTTGGATTTCTGAAAGATCTAAAATTACCTTAGGGTATTTCTAATTATTTTTGGAAAAATGTTATTAATTGAAACAAAGAGAGAACATAATTTCTTATTTTTTGAAAAGCTCTCATTGATTCTTGAATCATTCATTACAATAAGCTAAAGCAACGTAGTTGGTGATGTCATGTTGTTTCTTTCGACATAGACCACAAGCTTTCTCTTAAGCTATATGGGTTTATTTCTTGTTTAATTTAGTTAATTCATTTACTTTTTTATTTAGTTGTTTAACTCAATGTGTTACTAGTAACATAACATTAGGCTTATGCCAATGCTTACTTTGATCCATCAAGGAATATATGATCCTCTCATTACCTTCTAGGGTGACATTCAAAATATTATCCTAATAAGGGAAGTCTACATTTTATCTATAGTAAGTTAGCAACACTTCTATAAAAAATTTTATTAGTTGGTGAGCTATAAAATCATGGTTAGAATTTCTAATATATAATCCTTTGAACATATCACATGTACTTTTGTAATCTTCATCTGTCCTTTCGATAAAGCTAAATAATTAGTTCCTCAAAGTGTATAATTTATCATTATAGAGTGACCATTTAAATTCCTACCATAATTTAAGGTTTAATCTTGTTAAACTTGTTCTATAGGAACATCTAATCCTAAAATTTCAAAGAAAAGAGGAACTATTCATTGAGGCCTAGTAAGAGGTAAATGATAAGATGAAGATCTAAACATGAAGGATGAGGTTTCTATTGTAGGTATAGAAGTGGGATTAGGAATAGCTACTATTATGGCTATCATAGTAGGTATAGCTTCAAAATTCAAGGTACTTATAAAATGTGTGATACTCCGTAAGGTTGCCATATCATTTAGTATTTGAGTTATGGTGGTATTTTATTCTTGGAAAATAGCTATCTTGACTAGATGTGATTGTTGAACTTAGAATTGGGGGAAATGAATAAGTTCTGCAAATTTAAAAATTCTATGAAACAAAGCACACACCAAATTTAATGTTCCTCCCCAACTTTAGTAGTCCACACTCATAGGATAATTCACTAGCACACCTCTAGACTTTGTTGCCCTTAAAATGTGATTGGAAGGGTACCACATCTTATACAAGCTCTAAGCTTCACTTTGTAGTGACTCAATGCAATGAATCCACTCAACCCCACAAGGTCCTAACAAGCTTAGAATGTGATTTGTAGAATCCCACACCCTTTACAACTTCAAGTCCACTCTAGAGTGTTATGGCACTACACCAACATGCAATCTAGTAGGATCTTGACAAGCTCAAGCAAGATGCCTTCCCGCAAGAAGCACATCAGCCCTATAGTGTAACAAAAGAGAACAAAAATTACAAGGAATAAATGCAACTAATTTTTTTGATCCTTGTACTTTGAGGTTTAGCTTAATTTAACCAATTACAATGGATAAAAGATAATACAATGAGGAACAATGATGATCACAGTGATTACTTGACAATGGCACTTGATGGTACATAATGCTTGCACATTTTCCAATGGAATGAAGTCTTCTTATAGCCAATGTGTTTCAAAAATCACTTCGAAATTAATGCAACAACTATGTAATGATCATTGAAGACGTCTTCTCCAAAGCCAAGGTTTCTTTCTACATAAGACCTTCATTCTAGAAAATGTCTTCTCCATAGAAAAGATGTCTTTGTGGGGACTTCTTCCTAAAGACATCTTTCTTACTAGAAAGACATCTATTGTTTTTCAAAGATGTCTTTGTTTAAGCAATCTTCAATTTGGCCAAGACATCTACTATTTCCTAGAGACATCTTTACTAATTTTCCTTTACTTCAACCAAGACATCTGTTGTTTCTTGGAGATGTCTTTCTTGAGATTCCTTTTCACTTTGAAATCTTTGTTCCTTGTCCTTGCTCTTGAATTTTTGCATGCTTCCTTGATATCTTGATGATGTCATCTTTGCTTGTTAGTCCTTAATTCCTTTACTCTTGCTCCAAATTTCTTTAGTCCTTGTCCATAATCTTGTCCTATAAACACAACACCATGCAAACATCCTTTTTTCTCCATTTTCCTTAAGGCTTTAACATACCAAAAGCTCACAAATCTCCCCCTTTTTAGTAATGTCCAAAACTTAAGCAAATGGGTTAGTATAATCATAATATAAATACTAATCACTTCTCCCCCTTTTTGGACATGAAAAAAAAGAGAATGAATGATGATAATGGTGCCAAGGATCACAGTTCTAAGGATATATCATTTTAGAAGAAAAACATATAAGGATGAGAACAGTGCCAAGGATCACACTTCGAAGGTCATTGCAGATGAATCACTCCTTATGAAAGGATCTGTAGTCAAAGTCAACTGGTTTAAGCATTTGCAAAAAAATGATTCAACATTTAGACATTCCATAGGGCTAATAAAGTAAAATTATTTATATCAAGAATAGCCCTTTATCTATTGATGGGACGCGATATCGCATGGGCTGCGATATCGCATCTTTCCCTACGATATCGCGTACATGATATCGCAGTCCGCTGCAATGTCTATAAATAAGAAACGGCTCTCCCTTATTTGATATATAGAGTTAGATTGTAGCGAAACTCTGGCAATTTGATCCCTCCAGAGATAGATTATTTTCCTGTGTCTGCCCGCAGTGTGGTGAATGTAATTGTACGGCATCGTTCATTTGAGTATGGCGTACTTAGACACGCACATGACTGAAAATAAAGATCGAGATTACTTCATCATTGTAGCATTCACTTTGTTTATTTATTTATTTATTTATTTGTTATTTAATGCTTTCCTAATTAATCTCTCTCGCCCTTAAACTCCTAGAAACACGGAATGAGTACGACTTCATTACAAGCATTTAAGTGTGACTACTTAGTAACCAAGTGGCATACCTAGGATCTACGCTTGGTAATCCCAGTGGTAGTCATGCACGAGGTCCAAGATGTGTACAAATAATCAAGGAATGGATGCTCATCACACTTAGGCTAGATTAGATTCTCTTACCCTCTCTCTCCTAGATTAGTTAATTTAATATTACTTTCCACTGCCTTTAGGAGTAGCATTAGATTAGGAACACATCATACACCTCACTTTGGACTAAATCATACGTGACAAATATAATACTAGTCCAGGTGGGAAGACAACGAACTGCGACCTAAGGATAACTATCTAGGTGCCACAACTAGTCCATCTGCGGAGTTCGACCAGATCGTGCGTGAAAATGCTCATATTCGTATGGTTGAGTGTAGGGGTACCTCGCCACTCATCATCGGTGTCGTTGTCGGGGACAGTGCTAGTTATCTAGATTAGTTATATAATACAAGGTCTCTATAAAGGACTTAACGATATATCTTTTAGAAAAAATATAATTATTAAAAGTCACATGTAATTCACACACAAGTTCACAACAATGCCTCTCCTACAAGATGATAATAATGCCACACTTAGTGAGAAAGTTCATTGGAGAACCAACAAACTATATGATGATGAAGATTGGAGTATACAACTTGAAGTGGGGGTCTCTTATAAACATGAATAAACACAACATCATCCCAACACACAAAAGCATAACTTACAAGATGATGACGAACCCCTATTGTCCACTACAAGCTTAACGCAAATACAAGAGGCTATTCGAATCTCACGTAGGCATCATAAAGAGAGTCGTCTACCCAGGCTCGATTTAAACAACTTTTCTAAATTTTCAAGAGGCTATGAATTAGATCCACATCAACATTTACAAGTCTTCTACAATGCCTACACATGGAATAACATTGATAACGGGTGGCAAAAAATTAAGCTCTTCCCTATGACACTCATTGACCAAGCAAAAGTATGGTATCGATCTTTAAAACCAAATTCGATATGACACTGGTCAACAATGGTAGAAGTCTTTAACAAAAAATATCAAAACTACGCAAGAGTGTCAACCTTGAGGAAACAAATCAAAGGATGGAAACAAGCAAAATAGGAACCCTTGGACATGGCCTTAGAAAGATACTATGCACTGTTAAACAATTGTCCACNTAGAAAGATACTATGCACTATTAAACAATTGTCCAGGCCATGGGTTTTTTGAGGAAAGGCTATTGTACCATATCATTGATGGGTTACGTAATGAAACAAGAGAGACCTTAGGAATGTATGCCCAAGGTCAACTATATGAACTATGAACCCACCAAGTGCAAGAGCTTATTAAGTGGGTAGAAAAAGAAGAAGGAGAATTGACTAGATGGGAGAGTGTTGAAAAACATCAATGGGACCAAAATTTCAACTTAACAAAGGTCATGATCATAAAAAGGAGAAATCAACCAATCTCAGGGTGGAAACATCATCTTTGCCAACACAACAAACATTAGAAGAGGTTGAGGCAAAGATCAATAATATGTTGGAATGGATGTATCAAAAGTGTGCAGAATTTATCAACGTTATTGGAGATAAAGTTTTGACAACCCAAGAAGCAGGAAAAAATAGTAGACAATCAGAAAGAAGGGATAAAGAAAAGAAGAGCTCAACTTCCAATCATACATATGAATGCAACAAATGCCTGTACGATCACCCCAAAGGCTAATTCCCAATATTGTTACATTTACATGAGCATTGGGGAAACATGTTACATCTCGAGTTTGTACTGAGATACTGTGTTTGATCACAGTTGCAACAATCCCAGTCATGGGGGAATTCACCCTTAAACTAGAGACACCCTTCCTATCGTCTGAACTCAAATGCTTATCTTGTTCAAAATCTTGTTTCTCCAATTGAGCCAACGCACTTTATCTCACCACAGTACCATTCTCCTCAATACTATCGACCCATGCCTCCAACACAACCACCACCTTGTGTGCCTTATATTCCTCCTAACTTTCAACATTCTAATTTTTTTCCTGCTTCTACATCGCCACCAACTGTTCCTAAGGTGTCTGCACCACAACAACAACCCATGAACGACACTTGTTCTACTACTACTAACAACAGTGAAAAGCCTCCTCAACATCAAACGCGCCCCTTCTTTAAACATGACCGTAAGAAGGGACAACACAATTTTGAGACCACTGCATCTTCCAACTTAGCACAAGTCCCACACAGTGATGCACCCTTATCTTTGAACCCAATGCCTCATGTGACTTCATCAAGGCCACCAACTCACACTCCAAGAATCATACGACCCAATGAACACAAACATGGAGAGCGACAACCCAATCCTTGCATACCATATAATGGTCCCAAACATCATAGTGGGTCAACTCATTATCTGGGAACTACATCATATAAAATGCCCCACTATGCTCATTATCATCAAGTGTGTGAGCCCCGACGGGGTAAGTATGACCGTACCCCAACACTTCCAACATGCAAGGATCCTCATCTTCCATTTATTAATCCTTGCCATCCTCAACTATTTAGCTATGGGGGATACCCCCCAACTTTTTTTTTTTCCATTTTTCATTTTTTGACTTTTTGTTTTATCTTTTTATCTTTTTGCTTTTTTGTCTTTTCACGTTTTTGTAAGTAATCTTGTCTATGAATAAAACACTCATGTGGATCATTGGTTGAGGTGTGTTCTATGTTATTAAGTCATGAGTAATCAATTATTTGGATAGTAAGCCCATTACACCCACTCATCCATTTTACAAATAAGAGGTTCTTTTCGAGGGTATAGTGATATTCTTGCAATTTTTAAAACTTAAAATTAATTTTGTGTTCATTGTACCAAGAATGAAGAAGGATGGACCAAGAGGGAATGATTAGGGTGTGACATCAAGGGGACTTGTGGATTCTCTTTGCTGATGGTTGTGGATGTTATCATGCAACATGGTCGTACTAAGATCCTTGTAGATCTAATGAAAAAATGGAAGTAAGAGTAATCAAAAAGAGCACTCAAAAATCAAATGTTGTTCTAGGGGGTCCCACTACAAAGACATGCACCCATGCCTAAAGGTTGGCAATTTCTCTAGATTCAGTAAAGTGAAAAAAAAACAAAAGAGAGAAAAAAATACAAAGAACCACAAAACAAAAAGCACTCCTCCCTTGAACAAAATGTCAAGTGATCGTACACCTTGTTGTTATGGTACTCTCATAGTTGTTCATCATGGGATGAAATAATGTGATGTCACTAATTAGAAGGACGGACTTGGTCCTAATCTTGGAATAATGGGTTAATGACATATTAATCATGCTTTACACACAGGATTCACTATGCCCTAGGTTAGTTACCTCATGTCCCAATCTCTATGATCCCTTCTGTACTTCGTCTCATCTCACTATTCGTGTCATTGTAGCTCATGTCCCTTGTAGCATAGAATTTTCATCTCACTCTGGTGATATTTACATGTGTGTGTTTTATGGAGTTAGTGAAGATTACGTTTAACCCTTCTAGTGCCCACGGACACTTTAAGTGTGGTTACACAAGGGCATTATAGGTTGAAACCTGCTTTGGGGAGGATCCACTTGTGTAACTTGTTGTAATTCTCACTTAGGACATAACTCACACACACAATTTCTTACCCTTAGCATACTTTTTCATAATGTTCTCTCCCTACTATTATCCCTCTAAATTTCAACGTTCCAATGTACCATTACATACCCTTTTTCTTACCACCCAAGGTTTTATTGGTAAAATCCACACCGTCATCATTAATTATGCCTCTGGACATAATGAAATTGCCCTAGAACCCTGGATAATAGTCTAATGTCCTAAGTTCCAATGTTTATTTCAAGAAAATCTATTCAAAATTCGGTATTTTTGTTGTGCCTCACATCACTAGGGACGAGATATCACGTACGCGATATTGCGTCCCCACCACCTATAAATAGGTAATCCCCCGCAACACTTAGCATCATTTTCTCATTCACCCGGGGGGAGTTTTTGAAATTTTTCTCTACAACTTGTGATTGAGTGACCCTTGCTTTTCTCCTCATATCTCGCTCGTTGGTACTTCGATTTTAATTCTGTTTGAACCTGCTTGAATCCGGAGTGTTCAGCTTAGTCGTGGGCGAGGGACACTTGCCAAAAAGTGCCTAACTTTTTTGAAATTTATCATCGCCCAAAGGACATCAATTAGGGTAATTAACTCTAACACTTAGAATAATTGTGCCTAAAAATCATTTAACCCTTAGGTATACTGGGCAATTAAAATGGAAAACACCTAAGTCACAAGACTCATTATTACATACTTTCGCGCACTATCACACATGATAACATAAGACCATTAATTAAGGCAAGATTTAAGGTATAACTTAACTTCAAAAGAAACCTTACTAACACTTGGCCTGTGTGATTGTAGATGGCCCCGAAACGTGGAAAACAAGAGGGTCCTGCTCAAGGTGAAAAGAAACGATCTCGAAGAGGTGGAAGATAAGGTCCTGTCGGAAAACATGCAAAACAAGAAGAAGAAGAGATGGCTGGACCCAGTCAACCTCTAGCCATAGGTCCCAGCCAACAACAAGAAGTAGGGTCTAGCATAGGCTAGGATCAGCCACCACCATCATAAGACTACAGGTCGTCGATGAGCCATCTTAGGGCCATCACTGAAATGGTCAGTTGGGGAAGTCGTGATGACGCAAACCTCTTCTGCATCATCAATGATGCCAAGCAACCTATTATTTCATTAGATCGCACAAGGGGTGAAGTCTCCATTAAAATAGGAGGAGGGGAAAGTAGATGGTCACAACAGATTTCAAGAAACACGGCATCTTTCCAGGTGTAGTTAGAGACTGGTGAAGGGGCCACAATGGTGGTCATGCAACACTAGAATGCCACGGGAGCTGCAGAAGTGGTCACAGACCACATCAAAGAATCCTTCAATGTACCTATTATGCCATCAGCAGATCTCATAGGAGCACGGGATGCTCAAACTCTGGCTAGAACCTCAATGACTCCTACAGAACATGAGGATGTGCTTGATCGATTGCTTCAAACAAGGTAAGTAATGACATCCCTGTTTGACACCCCTCAAGATGTTATAGCAATTTAGTCATACCTCATTTCCACAAAGGGAAAGTTGGTCTTATCCGAAGTGAGGGCCGAGCATGCTGAAGCTGAAGTGCAGAAACTACAAGAGCAGCTCGTGGCCTTACAAGTAGCATAGCAGGACCCTCTACAATTTGTTCCCGGAAACCAGCTAGAAAACTTTAGAATTGAGTAGCTAACAAAGTTAATTGTAGAGAATAAAAAGGTGACAGGAGAAAAGGAGAAGGCTATTTAGGACGCCTCCGTAGCATAGGCGCAAACCCATGCGCATCTTAAGGCACTCAAGGCCTTACAAGAAGAAAACAAACAGCTTGCGACTGACAATCTTTAGTTAACCACTGTAGAAAAGCAAAAGAATATTCTGGATGAACACTTTCATCAATTACGAGAACAATTTATCCAGGTCAACTAAGATGTAAGTCGTTTAGCAAGAGAAAATCAAACCCTCTCGATGGAGGAGGTACGTGCCATTCATCAAAAGTCAACGATTGAGATAAGCGCATGGTAGAACAAGGCTAAATGACATGAGAAGCTAAAGGAGCACTTCTATGATCAGGTGGGGATGTATAAACAGATCCTTGAAAAGGAAATCCATATGGCCAAGGCCCAAATCAACATTATCAGTGCTCAACACACTAATTGGTAGGC
>MNCI01036339.1:66749-132034 GCA_015680685.1 Gnetum montanum | reverse complement strand
CCCAAGGTTAGAGCTCGAGCAACAGGTAGCAACCACCCACATCAAATACGAAGCAGAATTTGTAGAGCAAAAGAAGCTGATAGAGAAGATGGATGCTGCAAATTTTGAACTTGAGGTGATAAAGGCCAGCTACCAAGGATAGAAAGATGTCGCAACCGACTTGGCCCGATGGCTAACAAATCTTCATGAATACAAGAACAAAGCCAGAGCCTATGAGGAGAAACGATGGGTGTTCGTGGCTTGGTATATCAAGGCCAACCAAATGTTTCCACAACTACCCTGTCCATGGGAGGTGCCGACTCCATCAAACATTGGAACATTAGCATGGATGGCACAAGACCCTCAAACTGAAGAGGAGAAGCTCCAGGCCATACTTCAGCGTCATCAAACCTCAAAACTTGGAGCACAAGACAAAGGGAAGGCACCAATGGAGGAGCCACCGCCACCAGGAACTACATGAGTTTCAAATTTTTGTAGTTGTAGTTGTAGCATATTCTGTGTGTTGTGTCTTTGTTTTCTTCCCACATTGCGGCATCATCCCATTTTTTCCATCTAATAATCCCATACCTATCCACTGTGTAATCACTGTAACTCAAGGATGAGTTTTTATTCAGTCATGTGGGTATGATGGGACGCGATATCGCATGAGTTTCCATCTTTAGTAGATTCATCTACTTCCTTTTCACTTTGTTCACCATCATCCCAACTTGTGTAGAACTCGGTCTTTTTCAATTCCTCATCAATGGATCTATTCTTTTGTTGCATCGTGATATTGCTAGGACATTTAGAGGCCATATGGCCTCTTCCATCACAAATCTAACACTTTATAGAAGAGAAATTAATGTTAGAATTTAAAAATTTTTTACCTCTTTCTTTACCTTTGAAAAGATTTGATCTTTGCTAATTTGGCCCCTTGTTTCTTCTTACTATCAATCATTGTCGCTTTCTTAAGAGAAAGACAATCTCATCTTCGTTGCCCCTATCAAGCTCAATGATCTCCTTCTCCTTAGAGGTAGTCTTTAGAGCAATGGGTTTTTCTTAGATAACTCTTCGCTTATGAGGTTCATTTCATAAGCAATGAGAGAACTTCAAAGCTCTTCAAATTTGAAAGTTCAAAAATATCAAATTTCCTTCATGGTCGTGACCTTTGGCCTAAACTTCAGTTGAAGTGTTCTAATCATTTTAATGATGACATCAATCTTAGGAAAATCTTTACCGGTACCACTAATTGCTACAACAATACCACTTGCTCTAAAGAAGTGATTTTTTATTTTCTCACCTTCCTTCATTTTAAGCTTATCATATTCTCTTTTCAAAACTAAAAATTTAGATTATTTAACAATAGTGGTTCCTTCATAAGTAGCTTCTAATATTTGACAAATTTCTTTGTCTGTTTTACATCCTGCTACTCTATTAAACTAAAATTTATTCAAAGCATAATATAAACAGTTTTTGGCTTTTAAGTCAAACATAAATTTATGTTTATCCTCTTGTGTCCATTTGTTACATGGCTTGATGGTTCCAATGGAGATGTCAACAGGCAAAGTGTAGCCTTCAAGTATGGACTCCCAAACTTCAAACTTCATAGACTCAAAGAATCCTGGCATCCTAGCTTTCCAATAGGCTAAGTCAAATCCATCGAACATGGGTGACTTTGTATAAGATGTCACCTCCATTTTTAACTCTTGAAGTTGATGTTGAAGAAGAGTGCCAAGCTCTAATACCACTTGAGGATTGTTGAACTTAGAAGAGGGGGTATGAATAAGTTTCCCAAATTTAAAAATTCTTTGAAACAAAGCACACACAAAAATTAATGTCGTTCTCCAACTTGGGTAGTCCATACTTAGAGGGTAGTTCGCTAGCACACCTCTAAACTTTGTTTCTCTAAAAATGCGGTTTGAAGGGTACCACACCCTATATAATCTCTAAGCTCTGCTCTAGAGTGATTCAACATAATGAATCCACTGAACCTCACAAGGTCTTAACAAGCTTAGAATGTGATTTCTAGGATCCCACAACCTTTACAACTTGAGCTCCACTCTGGAGTGTTGTGATACTACACTAACACTTAATCATGTAGGATCCTGATAAGCTCAAGCAATATTCCTTCTCGCAAAAAGTACATCAACCATGTAGCACAACAAAAGAGAACCACAATTACAAGCAATGAATGCAACTAAGTTTACTAATCCTTGTACTTTAAACTTTAGCTCACTTTGACCAATTACAACAGATAAAAGATAGTACAATGATGATTACAATGATTGCTTGATAATGACACTTGATAGTACATAATGTTTGAACATTTCCCAATGGAATGAAGTCTTCTTATAGCCAATATGTTTTCAAAATCACTTTGGAATTCATGCAACAACTATCTAATGATCACTTGAGATGCCTTCTTCGAGATTGAGACATCTTTCTGCATCAGACCTTCATTCTGGAAAGATGTCTTCTCCACAAGAAAGGCACCTTTGTGAAGACATCTACTATTTTTCAAAGACATCTTTTTCTAAGCAATGTTCAATTTGGCCAAGACATTTGTTTTTTTCTAGAGATGTCTTTACTAATTTTCCTTTACTTTGGCCAAGACGTATGTTTTTTTCTTAGACCTGTCTCTCTTGAGATTTCTTCACACTTTGAAATCTTTGTTTCTTATCCTTGCTCTTGATTTTTTGCATGCTTCCTTGAGATCTTAATGATGTTGAATTTTCTTGTGAGTCCTTCAGTCCTTTGCTCTTGTTCCTAATTTCCTTAGTCCTTGTCCATAATTTTGTTGTATAAACACAACACCTCACAAACATCCTTTGTTCTCCATTTTCCTTAAGGTTTTGACATACCAAAAGGTCAACAGTATTTATTCTAATATTTAGTATCTAGGATAGGGTTCAAAGCCAATGAAAATGAAAACTAAGTTAAAGGTTCATCACTTAGTTCTACAATTTCGTTAAGTTCACTAATTTCCTCCTCTACCAGTTCTTCTATAATGGAAGGTTATAAGATTTTTTCTAGTGCCTAAACTCTTTGTTTAAGGCTCTCATGTTGATTGGCCAAGATTTCTTCCACTTTTTAACATTACTTTTAATATGTTGTTGTCTTTTCCTAGCTAATTGAATTAATTGAAATTCAAAATCCTTTTGATTTCCAATTAAGATTTCTTAAGTACAAGAGTTATGTGTGTCTCAAGTCGAATTTATTCTTATTGTTCTGCTTCCTCAAACTCAAGGCTCTATCTTTCTTGTTCAAGTTTCTTGGGAATAATATTTAGATTAGTTAGTACAAAACACTTATAAAAGCTTTTGGTGTTACAAGGTGCTTGGACTCTAGTAGGATTCTTAAATTTTTTATTTTTTTTCATTAAGATTCCTAGTAGGTGCAACCTTTCTTAATTGATTCATAACTAACTAATCCTAGTACTTTTCAAATAGCTTTTAGTGCACCTATAATAATAGCCTTAAAAGAAATTTTCTTATAACTTTCTTTGCTTTTAAAAAATAAGGCTAATAATTTCTTACACTCTTTCCCCTACTTTTTCTTTCAAAAATTTTTTCCTTACATGAAAAATAATTTAAAGAGAACATTTCTAAAGATAAATTATAGAAAATAAAATAAAATAAAGGAAATAAATACCCATTTTTTCGTAAAGATTCTAACTATTAAACTAAAAAATAATCAAAAAATAAAAATAACATAACAAATCTTTGATGAAGATTAACTTTGCTAGCCTTCTTGATAATGAATTGATAAGCTAGCCAAAATGTAGTGCTAGATTTTCTCTTTGTAGAATGTCACCTCATCTTTGGCCAACTCATGAGTCGTATCTATGGAGAAAGAATTCAAACTCAAAAACATATCAAGACAAGAAAATGATTAAGACTCAATCCCAAATAGGTTTTGCACTTATTCCAATAACACATAAGTGAAACTTGAATTCAAAAATTAACTTCTAGCTTAATTAAAATTGGAATTCCATAGATCTAGCCCAATTGAAATTAAATAACTTTGAAATACATAAAAGAGTACAAGGCAAATATCACCTAATCTATGGTATTACCTCATTACCTTCATAGTGTAGTAACTTCAACAATTTACTATGAATTCTAAAGGTCCATTAACCCCCACAAAGTTCAACTAGCTCTCATAATTCTTAAGGAAAGAAGACACAAATTTCAAGATGACTTGAAAAGATAAAGAAATATGAATCATTCTCCCTTTATCCTAGGTCTAAAGGAACCTTTTATATGAAAGAATAATTAAAATTGGGATAAATTTATCTAGGAAAGATAAGTGCAATTTAATTCTATAATGATTTCATAGTACATTACTTGTCATGGCAATGATTAATATGTTCATAACATGAGTAACTTCAAGCTTCTCATTCAATTGATTCTTGGTGAGAAGAAAAATTAATGGCACCACTAATTATTACAAAATCAAGAAACATTGATATCTTGAGTCTTGAATTTAGTTTAGGACATCAATTAATATCAATCTAGTGGTGTTTGATGGTAATATCCTTTTATATCACTGCAAGCCATGGTAAAACCAAATATCTATATCCTTGTTACATTGTTGTTCGATTGATACTTTACTAGGCATATTTAATGACACCGTACAATTAGTAGAGATCAACATATGAGTTCTTGTTACTTTCACTTTGATCTTTTTTCTACTTATATCCTCCACAATTATTTTTGAGATGTTGATATATTTATTTTATTCATTGTTATCAATATGGTAGTAACTTGTGAAATAACCACTCAAAAAGATAATTACTACATATCACTAGGTATCGATTAAATCAATGCCAAGTAATATATCTTAATGATGAAAAAAATAACACTTTAATGAATTTTAAATGAAATTACAATGGGTTTGGAAGAGTTTATAGTAACCTACTTTGATACTAATCTATATCACCCTGCTCATCTAGCCTAAGCCTACCTTAAGTAAGGCTTGAATAATAGTGCAAAGCATGAAAATCAAATCATCAATGCACATAGATGAATCATATAATACAATGAAAGATAATAAATTACTATATAAAAATAAAATCTCGACAGCAAATAACTAGCCAATGAACCAAATAATTTATATAGTATTTTTGCTAATGGAATGTTTTTACAATGTTTGAATGCTTTTAAATCTAAAGGTATGTTAGAGTAATTTAATTCAAATTTATGTCATTGTAATTATAATCTAATATTTCCTATTTCTTGTATTTTAATCCTTGGTTATTTATGGACCATCATAAAAAAAGATGCTTATAATCTTGTTTAAAATTATGATATTTTCTAAAGACATTCTTCTCTTATTCTTATTCCTTTTGAAGAATTTCACACTTTTCAAATTACTTGGTCATTCTAGAAATGGGATTTGGATTTAATTGGTGTTATTTATCCTCATTTTTAATTTGGGTATAAATTTATTCTTACCAAAACTAAGTATTACACAAAATGGGTTGAAGTTGTTCCTCTTTATTCTGCTACCATTAATTCTGTTTATCATTTTTTCATGATCATATTATTGCAAGATTTAGTATTCCTTCTAACAATAGACCTTAAATTAAAAGTCAAGAACCCTTTCATTTTTACTCTTACTATCAAATTCATCAAGCATTTTTATTGTCATATTACACATGAAAATAGTCAAGCAAAAGCCACAAATAAACTTCTTATCCACTTCCTCAAAATCCTAGTGGACAAAACCTAGAAAAATTGGCATGCCTAGTTACCTCATGCCCTTTGGATTCATCGCACCCTTCTTAAAATAGCTACTAACAAAACCTCATTTTTTTCAAATCTATGGAGCTAAAGCTATGTTATTCATTAAAGTTAATATCTCTTTCCTTCAAGTAGCTTTCCACAATTGGATAATATATGTGGCACATGATAAAACAAGATGTCTTGAACTTGATCTATTTGAAGAACATTGATAAGAAGCTACACAAAACATTTCTTAGAATTAAGAACAATGGAAGAAGTGCTAACAACCTAATTTTTATTTAAGAGAAATACATAAAGATGACCTCATCATCTACCATTTTTCTAACTTTAAGATAGGAAAATGTTCAACCAATTGGCAAGAACCCTTCATAGTTACCAATTTTTTTCGCAATGGAAGAAAATTGACAACTTAGATAAATAAGAACTTGTAGAACCTATAAAATAGAGTTTTTCTAAGACATTATATATGAGGACTAGTTCACAAAAAAAAAAGAAACTAGTCACTCAAAATTTTCATCTTGGTTATAAGTTTTCTTTTGAGTGAGTTTTTTTTTATGAAAGAGTGATAAATATAAGTGAGATTAGGAAGTGCACTTAAATTTTATGGCATTCCTTGATCATTCAAGTACGACATTTAGCCATGCTTCCTTTTGTGACATAGCACCATCCTCATGATAGGTGTATTATGTTAGGAATTAAGGTCCTTAGGATGAGGATAATCAACTCCAACCAAATGTTAATATGTTGCGTCAACATGTAAATTGTGATAGTAAAAACTACTATAACTAACGATGATAATATATTGAAAAGACTAGAACATGTATTAGCTCATAAACCACGATATAAATATATTAAGTGATGAAAAAAACATAATAAGTAATACAAAAACTCATATATACAATAACACCCAACCATGTACTTTGATATTAGCAGTTGTAGAGTCAAATGATTAAAATAACAAAGTAATATAAGTAAATCAAAATGTGAAGTAGAATTCTTAGTACATAATAAGAAATAAAAATAAATATCATAGTGAACAACTATTAGTTTTACATTCAATGGTTATGATCTACGTACCACACTATTGTAGTGTGTATGATTTATATTGTATGTTGTGTAAAAACAATCTAGTGACTTTAGTTTAGTACAATAAGATCAAGAGATGTGACTTCATTTAATAGTCATATCTCTCCTTAACTACTTACTTAAATAACATGATTAGTCTTATTATGTAAACTTGTCATAGTTATACATTTGGATATTATATAACACTTGTTAAGCTTAATATTAATACTTAAATCCTTGACATATTAGTGATGTCCTACTTTTCATCCTTATCTTTCACTTTTCCTTATCCTTCTTTATTTTCTTGTAGGTACATTCAACATTTCCACACTTCAACACTTCATCATCAGTAAACTTTTCTCTTCACTAGGTCACTCTTTATTGATTTTGTAACATCTAATTACTTCCTCATCATACCATGTACAAATAATCTTTAACAAATCAACACTCAAGGTGAGTAATGATTAGTACATATCCTTTTTTATCATTGGTCATAGAGTACAATGCCTACCTTATTTTACCCTTTCCCCTAAGTTTTCTCCCTATTTTTTTTCCTTTTTCCTTAACATTGTCCCTCCCCCACTACCAATTCCTATAGCAAAATTTCATCTCCCACTCCTCTTTTATAATCGAAACTTTCCTCTTTTATTTAAAATTCAACAATTCCTCTCTCAAAAATAAAAAAAAATATTTTCAAAAAGATTAAAAAAATAAACAAGGAAAGAAGATCACAACCTTAAAATATTATATTTAAATATTTTACTAATATCAAAAACCTTTACTTGGTTCTTTATCCCAAGCTTTCATCTAAAATCATTAAATAATAAGGGAGATCTTATGATTACCCCCAATATTTCTACTCTTTATTCTAAAACCAAAATTTCCTATTACCTTGTTGGTGGATTCCTAACCATTTTTCCCTTACCCTTTTAGCCTCACTTACTATGTGATCAACTAATTTAAGGGAAATTTTAGGAAATATCACATGTGTTCATCTCAAGTTTTCAATGACATCCATCAAGAAGGGACAATGTTGGGCTTCATATGTTTAACACAATTTTCTTCTTTTTGAGTGCTCCTTAAATTTTTAACAATGCTCACAAAGAAAGAGTAATATTCAAGGATCCAAAATCTTATTTCTTGGATAGCATCACTACCTTTTCTTCTCAAGTTTAGTTTAGCATTGCACAAACTAATTTAAAAAATACTTCAAAATGACATCCAAAACTTCAAGAAATCAAGCTTTAAAATGTTAATGCTAGGATCAATGCTAGCATCAATTTTGATGTTAATCCCCTACATCTCCTAAAATTCATACAAGATTTAATAAACTTTGGCAACAACTCTTCAATTATTCATTTCAACTTCCAAAATAGAAGATCAAAAGATGGAAAAAAGTTTATAAATATTCAATTTGAAGATCAATATAGGGTTGGATAGAAAAACAATTTTCATAGAGCAAATTAAAAGCTTTGAAAAAATGTCTCCCTACTTCTCTAACATTAAATTTTGTAATTCTTCAAGAAAGAGGTTGAAATCTCAAATTTCTAGCAAAAGGAAGGCAAAAAATATTGGATTTTTTTCCTATTTGTTCTAGAAGAAATTTAATTCTCCCCTTGTTAGAGAGCTTTTGGCATCTATTAGAGAATCTTCTCCTCATTCTTATAGGAAATTGTAATTCCTTATCCCTAATCAAATGTTGATGTTTGATGAGACGCGACTTGCATGTGCCGCAATATCGCGTCCTGCCGCCATATTTATAAATAAGAGGTGGCACTTCCTTCATTTCCCAATCCTGGCTAGTGTAGCGAAGCTCTGGCAGATTGATCACTCCAGAGTTAGAATTTTTCCCCATGTGCCCACAGTAGGAGTCCTAGAGTGAACGGCTCTTTATTCGAGCAGCTTGTAACCTGAACCCAAGTTGTGTACGGCAATAAAGACGAACTTGATTGGATAATCCTTGCAGCACGTGGTTTCATTTATTGCTTTCATTTACTGCATTCCTAGTGCGTTCAAGTACGACTTGATTACGAGCGTCTACGGACGTGTACGGCTAGTCAAGGAATCGGCTGCTTATCACACATAGGGTAAATAGGTGCCTCAGTACGACCACTTCGAGCACTTGCGTTACGTGTGGCGATCCCAGTAACGATTAGCGTTTGGTAAGCCACAGTTGCATAGTTTAGGGTGTGTCCGGTAAGTGGGAACGGATGCTGACGCTAGTTAATTTAGACTTAGGACAGTAGTTAGAGTTAGCTTAGTTCTCAACCCTTTCCTCTGATAGCATAGGAGATAAGCCGAAAAATACCAAAAAAATCACATACCTCAGACTTGCTTAACCATACACCGTGACACATACAAGCAAGCCTGGGAAGACAACGAACGATTAACCCGAAGTGTTTCTTGTGGTGTTAAGGCATTTAGTCTGCGGAATTCAACCGGATTGCGCGTGTACGCTCGTATTCGTATGGTTGAGTGTAGGGGTACCTCGCCACTCATCAATGTTAATATGGCTATGATTTAATTTACAAAATTTGGTTTTTTATCTACTTCATTGAAATTTTGTTAACAGTAGTTTGCCTTTATTTTATCATTTTAAACGCTTCTATCTTATAATCTTTCTTGTCATATCCCTTTCCTTACTTTTAAGCACTTGTAACACTTTTTATAAGCTCTATAAGTCCTTATATGATTTAAATATTTCCAAACCATTTAAGGACATTTGTAAGTTTACCTTAAATTTATAGTGCTGAAACTTTTGTTTCTTGAAAGAGCAATTTTTTAACAACAACTAGAAATCAATACTTTATTATGCCAAAATCTTTACAATGTCTCGTAAAGGCTAGGACTTGGACATGATGAAATCAAAGAACCTTTAAATAGATAAAGATAAATTTAAATAGAATATTGTAACACTGATGAGTGACGAGGTACCCCTACACTCAACCATACGAATACGAGCGTTACACACATGATCCGGTCGAACTCCGCAGACTAAGTGCTTACACGCCTTATGGAACACTTAAGGTTAATCAATTGTTATCCTCCCAAACTCACTTGTATTTGTCATGGTTATATTGTTAAGTGAGTTTGAGGTATGCGATTTTTATATCTTTTCTCTTTTATCACCTATGCTAATGAGGGAAAGGATGAAGAAACTAAGTAACTAACTTTAACTAACTAAGCCTTAATTACCCTAGCATCAGTATCCATTCCCACTTGCCATTTCACACCCTAAACCAATGCAACACTGCTAGGATTACTAAACACTATTGGTTACTAGGATTACCAAGCGTAATGCATGTGCTCGAAGTGGTCGTACTGAATGCACTTAACTATGAGAGTTGAGGGTTAAGAGAGATTAAGTCCTTAAGAAAGCATTTAAACCATTAACAATAATTAAAATCCTATTTAGCTTAGTCCATATACTGCAAGGTTTATCCAAAATTTCATCTTTATTGTCGTACACAATTGTGTGCTCATTTACAGAATTGTTCGAATAAAGATTTGTTCACTTTGGGACTCCTACTGCGGGCACATGGAAATTATTCTAACTCTGGAATGGATAAATGGCAAGAGTTTGGCTAAGGTCTAGATCTAGATGGAGAAATAAGGGAGAGTCACCTCTTATTTATAGAACTAGCATCGGGCTACGATATCACGTATGTGATATTGTAGGGAAAGATGTGATATCACGTACGCGATATCGTGGCCCATGCGATATTGCATCCCATCAAACACCAAGCTAACCAGGCTTATGCTAGTAAGGAATTACTTAAATAATTAAATAGTATGTGGAAAATATTAAAAACACTGCATAACAAAAAAGAATGGATCCTAAGAAATTATGATCGGTAAAGTAGTAGGTATCCATAAAATAGGCACATTAGAATAAGAGAAAAATCCAAAAAAATGTAAAACATTGATAAGACAATGAAAATAGCTCCATGTATTTCAAACCTGACCTGTACACTAAGGAAAAATAGTATGATATTATAATACCCAAGCCAAAAATACAAATTACAATAGTAACAAAATACATAATTAATTTGCAAATTTAAAACAGATAATAAAATAAAAACATTAACATTCAAAAAGCATTGGGCACTTACGTTGCATAACTTACCAATAAAACTACCTAATAATAACACAACATAATAAATTACAAATAATAGTTAGCTTGCACAAGAAACAAATAAAATACAATGCCAATACAACATCCCAATACCACAATCTAGCAAAACAATATAGCAAAGAATTGAACTTAGACTAAAATCAAAATCTTAATTTAAAATTCAAAGCATAAATTAATCATTAGTAGCCTCTTGTAAGTCCTTCTCATCTAAGCTAACATAATCATCTAAAACACACAATAAACTAAAGGGAATTAGTCCTAAAATTGAGTTGAGTAAACAAACTAATAAGATACTCTCTTCTAGATTTAGTTAAAGGCATTAGGTAGCTAAATAGTCATGCATAGGAATAAATGTAATAAATGTTAGCCAAACCAAAGTACAAACATGAACTAAATATTCACAAAATAACAAAGTAATAAATTATGAAATAATAATCGTTAACTCCATCACCACCCTCTAACCTAAACAAAGTCCAAACTTGAATTATTAGCACTCACTAACTTGACTAATTGCATAAGTACTTAGCTTAATACCAACCTAACTAGCCACATAGGCACTACAAAGATGACACTTACCAAGCTAACTAATTACATAACTATCTAGCTCACTACCGACCTAGCTCATCACATAGTCTCTATAAAGATAAGGACACTTACCATAATATGCTTCATGTTGTAAGAGTCCAACTATAACACCCTACCCTACTGCACCTAGCTAGGGTAGGGTGATGCCTAGGATTACTAGTAATACCACAACAAAATCATGATAAACTAAAAATTAATGAAGTGTAGAACAACATTATAATAAGGAAGAAGAATATATCTACATAAAACAACAATCTACACTACTCTTATAAGATGCAAAAATATATAAACATTATCAACACAAATATAAGAGTATAGAGAGAGATCATACAAATGTAAATAGAACATACTATTGTACATGGAAATATACATTAACCAATCCCTAAAGATTCTTCCCTTCTCTACTTTCTCTCTACATGCTCATCTATGCTCCTGCAAATTCCACCTATAAGTAAATATAGTTAGTATAAAATTAAGTGGGAAGCCTTTACACTTCCCCTACTACATGGTCAACAAGTGCTACACTAGAGGAGAGGAGTGGGGTATAAGGCAAGTTACATCAATGGTTAGTCTTGCGCATGTTATAAGCAACACATGTACACACACCATATCACACCTAATACTAGCATAATCGTTATCAAATAGAAGAGATTTCCATCATATAATCACAACTAAAACCATTGTCTAACATAATCTATCATACATCCGTTACACAACCCATGACCCACACATTCATAATCCAATCATAATATACATTATAGTCACCATGACTCACAAATCAATACTATCATATATATAGCCCATGTGGCCACTAGCATATCCACACTCAATGTATCATGTGAAACATTACCATGAGCACTCATAAATAGCCATGGCCTATAGTTATTTTATTAGTCTTGTATTTATCCAACTAGTGCTAGGGTCTATCAACCTGTGATCCACAATCACTAGCCTTTTGGAGGACTAGTGATAGGGATGAACACACTTATGCCATGTACCAATCATAGGGACAAATACACCTATGCTCCCCTCTCATGATGAGGCTTGAGATAGGAGCCTCACTAATGCATCAAAGTGGGGGTCAATTCATACTACCTCCAAGGTGCCTCATCACCAACCAATCCACAACCTCATGTTAGCATCACCCACCAACGATCGTCATAAACATCACCGTGAAAACATGTATAAACCCCAGCTAACTTAAGCCATCACTAGATAAGCACAACACCTCCAAAAAAACATAACATAACCACATATATTCACACATAATAGTCACATTCATTTCAAGAAAATAATACCAAAATTCAACAAATAAAATTCTGCACCATAACCATATTTCTGGAACTACATGCAATTCCACAAAAATGACTACTATAATAACTCTCAAAATGATATATGCCTAAAGAGAAAAACCAATTCTACAATTAAAAAGTACTTTCCAAGATGATCCCAACGACACTTACTTCACCTAAATTGAACTCCTGGAAGCAAAGTTATGTGTGTTCAAAATTCAATTAATAAAATAATAATTAATAATATTTCATTACACCCAATGATGATTGAAATTCCTAAAATTCTTGCGCCATAATAGCCCCCTAAAATATGACACATATCATACTAGTCTCATCAACATCACATATCATATTACACAAGTCCCCATCATACCATATGATGAGCGACGAGATACCCCTACGTCCAACCATACGAATCACAAATGTTCACACGTGATCCGGTCGAATTTCGTAGACTTTATAGTTTCAGGTGCACTAGCCTTCTAGAAGGTGAATCTTGCCTTAAGGTCATTCATTATCTTCCCAATTACACTTGTGATGTACACTAGTATGGTTAAGTGTAATTGAGGCATCTAGTTTTTATCATTTTGTATTTTATAGTTTGGTGTTTAAAGGAAGATAAAAGTAATTGGATTAACTAATTTAATTTAACTAATTAACTAGTATCTAACTAGTCCTAACATAAGCATCTGGTCCCACTTTTCGTACACATCCAGAACCCATGTATCCATTGTTGGGTTACCAAGCACTACACTACTAGGATTACCAAGCAATAACACTACTGGGATTACCAAGCGAATACATGTTACGCTCAAAGAAATCGTACTTATGTGTTCAATCTATCTAGTTTATCTTACTTAATTCCTTCATTAGCCTAATTACTAGAAATATTTTATAAATAAATAATTGAAAACATTAAATGCATAAATGAAATATTTAATCTATCCAAAGTTATGCAAGGTTTATCAAAAAGCTCATCTTTATTGCTGCACACACTGTCATGCTCAGGTACAACAATGCTCAAATAAAGATCCATACACTCAATGACTCCTACTGCAGGCACTTGGGAGAAATATTCTAACTCTCAAATGAACAAATTGCAATAGCTTTACTACTACTGAAATCTTGTTGCCATAAATGTGGTTGGTGGGCATGTATTTATAGCCAAAAAGAAGACACTACGTCAACGGGGACTTGTCGATGCATGATACAATGCGTTAAAAAGGCCTAGTTGATGAGGCTGCATCAACAAGGCCTCATCAACATAGCCAACAAAACTACAACTCATCATAATCCCATGACTGAATGAAAAATCATCCTCAAGTTCTTTTACAAAATTGGAAAGGTGTGGAATTATTGGTTGACCTTTCACAAAGAAAATAGATTGACTTGACAAAAATGGAGTGCCTAAGTGTATAGATCAACACATTACAAAAATGATGTTGTTCATGACACAAAATTAAACACCATGACATTATTCTAAAAATTGGATAGCACATTCCTTGATAATGTGAAGTTTGGTGGAGAAGATCAGATAGTCCCAGGCAATGGTGGCTCTTGAGGTTCTGAGGGACCTTCATCCGCTTCATGCACATGCAATGATCAAGGTGGCTGTGGTTGTTCTATTACTACTACAACTTCTGGTGGGAGGTGGAAAGCATCCAGTAATGCTTTCATCTTCTCCTCCTTGCTTCTAGGATCATGCATAGTTGACACAGCTTCATCAATGTTGGCCAAAATGGGCACATCCTAGGGACATGGAATTACTGAAAATAGCTCCTTCACATTGATAAACCAAGTAGTGAATTGTTTACATTCAATGTCGAATGCTTTGACTGCATCCTTCGGCTGCTAGTAATCATTCATCCTTTTGGCTAGGTTCTCAGTAGTTGATTGTTGATTCATAAGTATTGCTCTAAGAACTTTGAGTCCAGCATTTACAATCTCAAGCTTCTGCTAGGTGTCTTTATGGTGTTTGAACTCTACCTCGTAGAGCAAATACGAGCTAGCGATTTTTTTTCTAACTCTGACCACGGCCATCTAGTAGTCAGCATAGCGAGGTTCGCATAGTGGAGATAGGCCAACTCCATGTATTCTATCATTTCTTCTATTTAGAACTCCTTGAGGTAGATCTCTGCTTTATTATAGGCATTAATCCCATCAATAATGGGCTGCCAAACTTCTTTTCCTTATTGGAGTTGCTATAGAGCTTCATTTATTAACTTTTTCAAACTTCAAAGCTTCATTTTTCTAGGCAAAAATCTCAATAGCAGATTTCTAGTGCAAGGCATGAACTTCCTCCATTAATAGATTTCAATTTTCTGTAGTCAATTTCCCTTATTTCATATTCACCTTGGCTAGCTACTCCTACTGTTGATGAATGAATTCTTGCATTTGTTCTTCTTGGACATCAACATTGTGCAGGCAATGATTCTATGCAGTTAATGCTTTGTTCTCTTGGTGCATCTGAGCTAAGTCATTTTGAACTGAATATGTTTTCACCTCTACTATGAACTATCTGAAGATGGTCATCACTACTTCCTCCTCAGCCTTCTTAAATCACTCTTGAAGCTGTTGGAAAGCTTCATCTCTTGTTCTTGTCAAGCTGAGGAGTGTAGGATCAACAAGGTAGGCATGTAATTCAACAACCTCCATGGCTAAGCATTGATTTTGTACTTGAGTTATTTCAAATTGCCTCTCCAAGATGATGCATTTACCCCTTCTTCTAGCAACTTCAACTAGGTTGCAGTGATGTTATCTAGAAAATCAAAGATATTTGGAATTGGTTGCCGATTCTAACCAGTCGATCCAGCAATTCTTCATGTTGGGTTGCATTCAATTTTTCACTAACCATGCCTACGGATGTCTACACATCTTGGTGTAGATATGTCTGGTACAAATTCCACAAGTGCATTGAGTGCTTAAGTGACATGTTCAACAACTACTTTAACCGTTGTCTCTTGCCCTTGGTGTTGCATCACCAAGACAATGGCCCCTTCACCTTCCTCCAAATACACTGAGAAGGAGGCGACATTCCTAGAGATTTCTGGAAATCAATGGTGTTGTGCTAACAACACCATCACCTCTCGAGCATTGGAATAAGAGCTTGCAGGAAAATGCATTCATTGGGCAAAGAATATTGGTCCATCCCTTTTCATTTGGTTAATTGTTTGAGCCATCTCATTAAGGTGACTCATCACTGGTCGATACATAGATGGGTCCACACTACTTGACCTTGCATGCTACTCTTGCTCACATAAGAGCTACTCTGGCTCACGTAAGTGCTCAATGGCTACACAAGCCTCCAACATTATTTCTTGAGTAGGTGGTGGAGTGGCAGATACTCCTCTTCTCAAGTTGTAGTTGGTGTCTTTTTTTTTCATGATTTCAGACCATGAAGCCAAAGGAGCATGCCTAATTGTGTCGACATAGTGGACAATTCTTGCCCTTTTATAGAGTTTCAGAATGAGGCATAGAAAGAACAGGGTTTTCCTTCCACGTTCATTTTCCTTCAAATGCTTCTCAATCTCCAAATAAATCAACTGTGAAAGGTTTACAAGAAATCTCCTACTTAGAGTGACACATGCTAAGGTGGAAAAGGTAGTCACCTTGCTAGGCCTCACTACGGGATTGAGGTAATAGGCCACAATTTTAAAGTAGATGCATTCCACTGATGTCAAAGCACTGTATACCTTACGATCAACCCCGTAACACTGCTAGGTCCACTTCTTTCTGGCCTTAGGATCACCTGTCATTAATAGCTCTACCAACTATGTCCTAATATCAAGTAACCCCAGTGCTTGCATGATAGCCTTAGTCGAGTAAGGTACCTAAATATTCTTGATTTTTACTATGGACCTTGACCTTCTATTGTTATAGAAGAGATATGTCTCTCCATGTACCATTCCCCACTAGATGTGATGATTGGCCACATTAGAGAGGTTTCCACTTGTCTTTTGACTTCCGTTGGAGCTTTCTCTAAAAGTGGGTTGAAGTTTATTTCTTGAAGAACTGAGTATTGAATCTCTTGGGACCTAATAATGTCAAGGCAAGCTTGAGTTAAAGTGACTTCAAGCCTTAACACAGGTCCTGATGCTTCCCCTCACTATGATTACTCTGTTGGCACTTCTTCTTCTGGAATCTATCGAACAGATTCCACTTTAGACTCCTCATGAAGAGGTCCCGTTGCATGGGTTGCCTCTGGCAATTCTTGGGCTTGTTCTTGTTGGCCTCTTCTAGCTTTAGGACATTTCTTCCTTGGTTGAGAGGGTTTTCCTTCCTACGAGCATTTCAATCTTAGTACCATCTATAATCACAATAAGATCCTGGGTTAGCAATCATTGTGTAACATGAAGCAATTAGAATACCTTTATCTCTTTAGGATAGTTACATTTGGCTAAGTTGTAATTATGGCTACTTTAATTACTCCAATCATTATTTTATTTATGTTTTATTGTTAATAAATCATTCTGAAGGTTGTTGAAAGGGTTAACTCTTGAAAAAATTGATGTTTCTATATTTTTAAGGTTATTAACCCTTTGGGGGAGTTAGAAAAATTTCCAAAAATTTTCATCAAAAACCTTAAGGATTGTAGGCCCCCACAATAAAGAGCTTACCTCCAATAACTACAAGATCGAAGAACGAAGTAATTTGGACAAATAGTTGGAAAGTTAAGGGCTCTAGAAGGTTTTGGGCCATGAAAAATGTCAAAAACTCCCTGTGTTATGAGACAAATGACAAAAATTTCTAAGTGTGCGACACTATATATAGGATTTTTGCATTGCGTTGACGAGGCCTCATCGATGCAGCTGTTGACCATCTTAGATGACTATTGACTTTGGTCAAACTTGTAAAATACAAAGAGTTTTAAAATGAAATTAGGGTCAAATGAAAGCTCAAAAGGCTAAGAATAGTATGAAAATATGAGAAGAGGATGTTGAAGATCATAAATTTGGAAACATGGAAAAAAATGATTCAGTGTATGAATGGAATAAAATGTTAAGAAGCATTGAGTAGAATACACAATGGAATATGCTAAAGATAGAATTGTTACAATGCCTAAGGTAAGGAACCTTAACTAACTAAACCAAGAGCTATGCAAGTGGGTCCTCCCTATAACATGCTCATGCCCTTGTTGCCCTTGCATAACCTCAACTAAGAAGTTCATGGGCCCCATAGTTTATTAATGATCATGAAATCTTAAGGACAACCAAAAAGAATCTATCCAATAATTCAAACACATTAGACCAAGACATAGAGCATAATATAAAACATGGCGGTGAGGTGAGTTATGGCAACATTGATGGATGACAGAGAAGGTGGAATGGAATCCCAAATTGAGGTTATAAGAAGTCCCTTATGGAATTTATGGTTAAAATTACCTAAGAAGATCCATCCTTAGTCTAGACCAAAACCAGCCACTTTCAGTGACTTCACATCACCACTCTAAGACTAGTACACCTACACGAGACATGAGAGTGCTTCCACAAAACAACCACCATTCCATAAGAAGAAGAAAAGAGAAAAGTAGAAGTGAGAGAGGGCCTTGGTTAAAGGGGACCTTCAAGCATGGATGCATGTCTTTCTAGCCCCATAACTAATTCTTGTAGCCCATTTATTTGTCTAAAGGATGTGCTTTGAATTCCCATCATTTTTTCTTTTTTTCTTTTTTTCTTTTTTTTGGATGAAAACCACACCATGCAAAGACTTTATTCTTTTATTATGTTTAAGGGGTATGCTTTGAATTCCCATTGTTTTTTTTTCTCTCTCTCTCTCTTTTGATTGGGAATCACACCATGCAAATACTTTATTCATTTATTGTGTCTATGGGGTGTGCCTTGAATTTTCATCATTTTTTTTTTGAATTTTTGGATGGGAACCACACCATGCAAAGACTTTATTTGACTTCTTATTAGTGGTTAAAATGGAATAGTAAGAAGTCCATGAAAAACACTCAAGCACCCAGGCAAGTAGCAGAGTATAGAGAGTATTGAGTCCCCTTGAAGTCACACCCTTTACAAACCTTTGAATCCTTCCTAGTTCTAGAACTACCAAGGTTAGTAATTGATTAAAAGTTTCTTTAATGGAAGGGACCTCAAATTCCTAGAACAAGGAAAATCATAGAGTTTATTGGATGGGTGGATGATGTGAACTAACTGCTTATTCCATGAGAAATAAACCATGTCATAGTCATTAGACATTAGAATTTAAAAATAAAAACCAAACATCAACAATCACAACATTAAGCACAAACCATCATTAGTAAACAGCAACAGCGGCATTGTGTCCTATGGCAATAAAGCAATTTTATTAGCAAAGATGAGGAAATATCACACTTGAACAAAATAAAATAAAGTAAAATATATAAGAAAGTGTAAAATAATCAAGAAAGGTTCTAAGGTATTAACAATGGTAGAAAATTAGAAAAAATTTAAAAATCAAAAATTTGTAAAATCAATAACTTGTAAAATCAAAAACATGGAAAAAAAGAAATAAAAAAATTGAGAATCCATATGGATTGTTAGCACAGATGGATATCTCCCCCACGATTGATTTGAAAGGAGGAGATCCAAAAAATGGAGCGTGGTTGTCCATCCGTCAAGATGGTAGTTCCACTGGCCTATCTTGGTTTAAGGAAAGGTTTTACTTGTTAGATGTTGACCAACTACTTTTTATTTGGGCTTTTAGGCTTGTAGATTAACATGGCCCTAAAGGGAAAGGTTTGTTCAATTATATAATGTCCCTTCCACAATGTTTGAAATTTTTCCTTCAAGGACACATGTATGGGGTTCTAATAGAGAACCTTATCTCCTAGTTAAAGCTTCACTTTCCTTATTCTAAGGTCATGACATTGCTTATTGAATGTCTTGTGCACGTCATTCAAAGTTAGGGCCACCAATCGATTTTCATCTAGTACATTCAAGTTGATCAATCTTTCTTTCTGTGCTAAACTTAAGTCAAAGATTCAAATCACAAGCTGTTGAGAGTGTACAAAGCTTGGATTGAATTGGGAGTGTTGGAAGTTTTTTGTACACCAACTCATAGGGAGAATAGCCAATAGGAAGTTTTCATGTTGAACAGTAAGTCCAAAGGACATCGTTAAGTTCTGTACTCCAATCTTTCTTATATTTGTTAATGGTCTATGTTAATATTTTTGTGATCTCCTGGTTGGTTACCTCNAATGGTCTATGTTAATATTTTTGTGATCTCCTGGTTGGTTACCTCTGCTTAACTATTGGCTTGGGGATGGTAGGGTGTTATTAATTTATGTTCAACCCTTAAGTGTTGCATTAACTTTCTAAAAGTGAGACCTATGAAATGAGCTCCATTGTCAAAAATTAGTGAACGTGACACCCAAAATCTATTTACAATATTTTGTTATATAAATCTAGCAGTAGTGGACAATGTACAATCAATAATGGTTGCTGCTTCTACCCATTTTGTGCAATAGTTGACTACTATGATAATATATTCCTTTCCATTGAACATTGGTGTGATGGAATCCATGAAGTCAACACCCCATATGTCAAAAGGTTTTAATGGTTGAATCCACTATTGAGGACCTTCCATGCAAGCGGTCATCCCCCTATCTCGTTGACAACATTCACAAAATTAGACAAACTAATGGGCATCCTTGAATATTGTAGGCCAATAATGTCCTACCATCAGGATTTTTATGGTTATGCATCTCTCTGCATAGTGGCCTCTGCAAGGCCCTTCATCAGCATCCTAGAGAACGCACAGTTGATCTTCATTAGGGACACACCAACAAATCAAGCCATTGACACACACCTTGTAAAGGTATCCACTAATTTCCATAAAATATTTTGCCCAATGGAGAAATTGCTATCTCTTTTTAAAGTCAAGATCTTGTGGCATCTTTTGAGTGAGAAGATAAGTGAGGATGTCATTGTACCATGTTGTTTCTGTGGACATTTGGTCATTTATTGCTCTTCTAAAGAGGAGTTCGTCTAAAAACTAATCAAAGAGTAGGCTCTCCTCCTCTTTATTATTCCACCTTAATCAAGAGAGGTGGTCAGCAACCACATTCTCAATCCCTTTTCGATCTACCATCGTGAGATCAAATTCCTACAAGATCACCAGCCACCATATGATAGGAGGGCTCATGGTTTTTCTTGTTCATGAGGAAGCATATTGCACTATGGTCTTTGTGCACAAATAATTTGTAGCCAAACACATAGTGCTTGAACTTTTCCAAAGCATACACCATGGCCATTAATTCTTTTTCCATGGTGGTGTAATTTAATTCTACTCCCCCAATGCTTTGACTCACGCATTGGATGTAATATGGACATTTCTTATCATCCATCTACATGAGCACTTCTCCCAAGGCATAGTTAGATGCATTTATCATGATGTGGAAGGGTCTGAACCAATTTGGTGCTCCTAAGATTATTGTTTCTATGAGTTTCTCCTTTAACTATTGGAATGCATGTTCACATTTCTTATTCCAGATGAAAGATGCATCTTTCTTTGTAAGCTCTACCAACAATTTTATGATCTTAGAGAAATTCTCTATGAATCACCGGTAGTAACCAGTGTGTTCAAGGAATGACCAAACATCTTTAATTTTCTCTGCCTGATGTGTTATTCCTTGGATGACCCTTATCTTTTCTAGGTCTACCTCAATCCTTACTTGAGTAATTCTATGCCCCAGTACAATGCCTTTTTGGACCACGAGATCGATCTTTTGCCAGTTGAGCCGCAAATTTTTTTCAACACATCTCTTTAGTACTTACTCAAGGTAATCCAAATCTTGCTCAAATGTAGCTCCATAGGTGAAAAAGTAATCCATGAAGACTTCCACACCATTACCAATCTATTGTTGGAAAATACTAAGTACCAAGCATTGAACTGTTGCAAGGGCATTGCACATACCAAATGGCATCTTATAATATGCAAAAGTTCCCTAGGGACTCATGAATGTTGTCTTGGCCTAATCTTCTGGTGCAATTTGGATTTGGTTATAGCTGTTATAACCATCTAAGAAGCTATAATAACAATGCCTGAATATGCTGTCCAACACTTGATCCAAAATGGCAATGGAAAATGATCTTTAAATGTTGCCATATTCAATAGCCTAAAGTCGATGTAGACTTGCCACTTGCCACCTTTCTTCAGCATAATTACGAGTGGGATAACCCACTCACTACCCGCGATGGGATAGATGAACCCTACCTTGAGGAGTTATTCAATTTCCTCCTTGACGATCTACTTCAATTTAGGGTTTAGCCACCTCTGTGGCTATCCTCTAGGCTTCATGGCTAGGTCGATGTAAATGTGATGTTGACATATCCTTGGATCAATTCTTATTAGCTTAGGATATGATCAAGTAAAGGCTATTAGCCATTTTTTAACCACCTTTAACGGCTTTTCTTTTTGTCCAGGAGTAAGTTTGGCATTAATTATGACCAGTTTACCATTGTTTAAAAATGCATATTCCATGTCGACTAGTAAAGTTTTTAGCTCTAGGGGCTCCTACTTGAAGTTATCAATGATTTCCAACTCTCCCCAATAGGTATCATCATCTTCATCAGAGAGTTGGGGATGAACTTCTTTAAGTTTATTCATGCCTTCAACATAAGCACATGTTAGGCTCTCAGTTGGTTCCATGCATAATGTGTTGCTATCTGAGTTACCTATTAACTATTGGGTTCCCTCCTATTTTGTGGCTGTTGCGTACAAACACCTTTGAATATTAATTTCTTATGTACATTGATTGCATGCTTTAATGTATATACTTTTCATGGACCAAATATTTTGCACGCAATTGCACCCATTATCGTTGTATATGATGTATGGAATATGCTTCGTCTCTATTTTGCCCAATTCATTTTCTTTGGATATTTCCAAAGAGAGGTTCTTTATGCACATACGTGCATCGATCATGCTTAACCAAGCTCTTTCCATAATGATGGGGAAATCACTTTTGCAGATTTCAACCTTGATCACCAAAAAATTAGCAGGATAGGACCACCCACAAACTGTGGTCACAATGTCCTCTACTAATCCTAAAGGGACAGTAATTGATTGATTTACCACTTCTAGATAGATGTTGCTCTTCTTGAGAGGTGGTAGGTTCTAGGCCCTATACATGTCATGGGAGATGAGATTAGTCAAGAAGAGCCTTGCATGGCTCATGTCCAATGATCTGCACGTAAATGAGTGGACTTCTTAGATCAAATATTTTCATGAGAAGATTGTCAACCTTGATCTAATCAGAAACAACATGAGTTAGCATCACAATGTGAATTTGAGGTAGCATTTGGTTTGAAGGGCACTCAAAGGTATTTGATGCAGAGGGCAAGGGTATTAGAGATGCAAGATGATTAGTCGTACTAGGTTGTAAGGGTTGAAGAGGACTTCTCGGTTAGAAGAAGGGTCTTTTCCTGGATCGATTATCCGAATGTATAGCCCTCGTAGTATTTCGTTGTTGTGGCTGTGGAGAAATCTCATCCTACATGGATAGAGCAAGAGGTAACTAGGTTAAAGGTAGGGGTGTATGTGTAGATGGAAGCAAATGGTGGTATGGATATGGGTTTTCTCTTTGAGTAGATGGTGAATGTGTTTGGTGTTACTTTAGAGGGTAATAGTGATGCTAAAATGAGGTATGACTTGCAGAACTTCTTGGAGAGACGAGTTGTTGAACATAGAACCTGTATGGATCTGGTTACCTATAAGGGTACTACTTCCTTGATAGTTGCATTCTCCATGATTGTGGGTGGTACCATTGTTGATATTGTTCATAAGGTTGTGGTGGACCTCCACTTGGGTAGTAAGCTTATTGTTGTTGGTGGAACTAACTTAGATTTCCTTGAGAATAAGGCAACTGTCTAGGTGCTTGCCTACATGCTAGTCAAGGATTCAATGCATACACCCCAAACAATTGTAAGGGTGACACCATAGGGCAATAACCCTTTGGATGTTCATATTAACAAATTTCTTAATCAGTTTCATCATCAAAGTCAGTTTCCACAACTTCCTCTATAGCAATATTTTTACCCTTACCTCTTTGGTAGGCATGTTCAGCTTCTTTTCGCCTCCTGTGGTTACGATCACTATTTTACTCTTTGGACTCTTCAGCGATCTTCATAGCAATTTAAAATTTTTCATCCAACCAGTTCCATAATTTATTAACCTTTGCCAAAATATCATAAATAGATTTTGAATGAAAAAGGTTCTCATGACTTCATTGAGCAATGACTCTTCCTTGTCACAAAATTGGACCTTCCATTTCCTAATGAAAGGATTCTAATTATACTCTTCTACACTTTTTCTTTTTTGTAACTTGCCTTCTTCTTTTGCTACCTGCTCAATCAACCTTTGGATCTGATGAGCTTTCAATTTAGACAATCTTCCTTAGGCATACACCTTAAGAGTTCTTCTAGTTTATGCTACGAGCCCATCTATGATGTGGCAAAGCTATTCCCTCTAAGAATAACCATGGCCAAGGTATCAATGTAAGAGTGAATAGTATCTATCCATGCTGACATCCAAGGGTTCATGTGTTCCTTGTTTCTAGCCTTGAATTTTCCTTCTTAGATTAGACACTCTAGAGTATGTCTAGTACATACTCATCTGGATGAGTATACACCACTTTGCACTCCTATGGAATCAATCATTTGACATCTTCACATCTGTGGAAAGAAGAAGACATTTTGCAAAACAAATAAAATTATCAGTGTGCTTAATAGTTTATATGTCATTGAGAGTGATTTTGACCTTGAGCTCGTCCAACGATATAAATAATATTTACTAATCCTAGATAGTACATGTTTCAACAAACAAAGTCCCTGGTAATGATGCCAATGATGAGCAGCAAGGTACCCCTACACCCAACCATATGAATCACAAGCGTTCACACATAATCTGGTCAAATTCTATATACTTTATAGTTCCTGGTGCACTAGCCTTCTAGGAGGTGAATCTTACCTTAAGGTCATTCATTGTCTTCCCAAAGACAATTGTGACATACACTAGTATGGTTAAGTGTAATTGAGGCATCTAATTTTTATCATTTTGTATTTTATAGTTGAGCATTTAAAGGGAGATAAAATTAATTGGATTAACTAATTTAGTTTAATTAAGTAACTAGTATCTAACTACTCTAGACATAAATATTCAATCCCACTTTCCTTACACATCCTCTACCCACGTATCCACTGCTAGGTTACCAAGGGCTACGCCACTGGGCGTACCAAGCAATAACACTACTAGGATTGCCAAGCAAATACGTGTTACGCTCAAAAAAATCATACTTATGTGTTTAATCGATCTAGCTTATGTTACTTAATTCCTTCATTAGCTTAATTACTGGAAATATTTAATAAATAAATAATTGAAAACATTAAATGCATAAATGAAACATTTAATCTATCCAAAGTGCTACAAGGTTTATCAAAAAGCTCTTCTTTATTACCGCACACACTGTCATGCTCAGGTACACTTAATGACTCCTGCTACAATCATTCAGGAGAAATATTCTAACTCTCAAATGAACAAACTACAAGAGCTTTGCTACTACTAAAATCTTCTTGCCATAAATGCAACTGGTGGATGCGTATTTATAGCCAAAAAGCAAACACTACATCGATGATGCGTCAACGAGGCCTCATCCACGCAGCCAACAAAACTACAACTCATCATCATACATCGCTTATATACTAAGAAAAAATTCGTAACCAAAATCGTACAATTTCAAGAAATATGCAGAATAACATGTCCAAGCTCAATCTTTTAACTATCCACCCTGTACTGACCTAAATCGTTGATGTAAGGTTGGAAGGAAAATAGGCACCGAAAGATCGTCGGACAAGCACAGCTGACCCTACCTTCGCTTGAGGGCAAGTTGGAAAAGGAATGAAGGTAGAGTGCCTTGGATGGTCTGTATGCAAATCAACCAAAGACTTCCCCGAGCATAAACTATGGCTTGCATTGGGGCTATCATAACTGATGTCTTAAAATGCAAACAATGTGCATGAAACGTAAACGAAAAACATATGCAGAACTGTATTGTGAATAAAATGTAAACCAAACATAAAATGAATGTAAAGCACAGAGTAAATAGAATAAATGGCTGGAAAAATGAACTGTATTGTATTGCTTGGAAAATATGTGCACCAGTTAAAGCGTAGCTACATGTGTGTGTGGCAGGTCAGGCTGTTTCGGCCACTGCTGCTACCATTGTTTTGGATTTATCTTTCCTCATATGTTGGCTCCTAAAGGTTGAGTACGCTGGATCATTACTTGTTTGTGCCACGTCTTCTATATCTTTGATTTGCATGAATGCTTGGCTCAATGTGCAGGCTTTCAGATAGTAAAGCTTTAACTTAATAAAGTCATTCACAGTCGCCTTAAGGATGGTAAGCAAATATGTTTTAGGGATGGGTTCATGAAGCTCATTCAAGGCTGCACTCCACCTTTGGATAAATTTCTGTTCTAGCTCTAATAGTGCTTGTTTAATTTGGATCAAGCTCTCTAAGATGGCTTCAGGCTTTATATTGTATTTGAAACAGGTGACAAATTGGTGCAACAAGTCCTCTAGAGAAGATATGGAGCTACGGGGTAGAGCTAGGCACCAGTCTAAGGCTTTTCCAGTTAAGGACATAGCGAACCCATGCAGAATTACATGAGGCCATGCCTAAAGCAAAAGACATTCTGTTCGAAATGTTACTAGGTGGGCGTTTGGGTCTCCCTCTCCATTGTACTTGGTTAGCTGGGGTAATGAAATCCCCTTTGGCAAGGTTAGTGGTGGGATTGAGGGGTCAATTGGATCATCTTAATAGAAGTCCAGTACTTTGACTTCCTCGGTGTTTACAGTTTTGAGGTGTTTTAATTCTTCTGCTAATGAGTGCATCATTTCCTTTGTGTCTGCCCATTCTTGGGCAATATGCAGACCATCGGATGGAGCGGATTGTGGTTGATAATGATTTGATTGCTGCATCATTTGTGGGAAGAGAAGTTGTTGGGCTGATATTTGTTGCAGTGGGACAGTATTTGGGACTAAGATTACAGCCAATGGAACCCACTACCCAGCTATAGGTTATGAAGTGACACCTTGAACGTGTTGGGTTAAAGTAATCAATGATGCTCCGTGGATCTGCACTTAACGTATGTAATGGGTGGATGTGGAGGTTGGTATGATCGATGGCATGCCAATTACTTGAGGTCGAAAGGTCGATCCTACGTTAGCTTGGGAAGGGAGTTGTTGGGATTGTACTTGCGAGGGAATGATGGAAGTGGATGCATCAGAGTGAATATTATTGAGCACGGAGAAGATAGGAATGGAAGCAGGTACCTCTTGTGAGGAAACTGGTGCTCGAGTGTTTGCGGTTGAAGGAGGAAGCACAGTTTCTTCCAGAAAAGGGTGGAATAATGGGTTTGTATAGGCATGCAAACTAACAGTGTGGTAGGAATCTCCATGTTCAGATTGGGCTGCAAAGTCATCTTCCTCATCTTGAGGCTCTATTGGAGGTAGCTGTAAGGCTTGACTTCTTGCCATAAGAAGATGGGATATGAGTTTCTGATGGTTTTTAGATAGTGGAATTATGTCAAATGCTGCAGGGATGAACTCACATCCTCCTTTGTGGATAAATTCATATTCTTGCTTCGCTTCCCTCTCTATACAGTTGATAGGTAAGTTTGCTTGGATCTTAACACAAATGAAGTTATACTGTTCAAGTGTTAGAGTCGCATAAGTAGGGCCTTTGCCTTATAGCCTGAGTGACTGGCATGTAGGGCCTTGGGGATTTATCTGTTCAATAATAGTTATGGATTCTGTAGTAGTCATAGGGTTAGAGGTTTCATCCCCAAAGTCTAAGATCGACATCGTTACCGGTTAATTTGGGAGGATTCCATAATGAATGTGAGTAAACTAAGCTAGACAATTTGAACATGAGCAACATGAGCAATTTGAATGTAAACTGAGTGTCAGCACCCACAGCGTGACCAACTACAGCATGACCAACAGCGTCAACACCCACAACGTGACCAACAGCATGGGCAAGCTACGTTCTAGACCAGGTACATCGTATCTTACAACGTGTGGCTTACTCAAGCCCATGAAAGTATGTACAATTTAGACTGTCAGGGCCTGACAAGCCCCACAAGTGAAAATTTACGATGGGATGACAATGTACAACAAGAGAAATTGACTTTGGCTCGCTTGAAACTTCTGGATCTCTAAATTGACTACTGCAGGGTGTCGATTTGAATGGTTTGGTGGCTATTTAAGGTGTCCCTACCTATGCAAGACCTCCAGTGTGAGTTAATTTTGTCACAACGTGTCTTAGCATGTCTTCAGCGTGTGTACGCTGCACTCACGCTACACTCACGTGGCACTCACGTTGCAACATAACTTCATCGTGACCTTAGTGTGAGTGAGCAAAGACTTGCAATTTTTCACTAAATTTTGAATTTTCAAGCTTGATTCCTGAGTGCATCAAATGTCTAGCTGCGGTTAATCTTGAGAGACAGAAACTGAGGTTGAAAATGACTGGTTTCGAGCTATTTATAGAAGGTCACGCTAGACTCACACTACAGCGTGACCCCCAAAACTTGCAATTTTGAGCTGAAATCTGGAATTCTGAGGCTGAAATCTGAAGTTGTCAACAATGAGGATGAGTTGGACCTTGATAATTAGGTTATTCTGAGTTGGTTTTAAGGCTCCCAAAGTTGTTCACACTGGACTCACGCTGCAGCGTGACCACAGCGTGTCTGAAAAATTTGAAACCCAGCATGTGTGCTCAGGCCAACGTGAGTGTGAAAAATGTGCCACTTTCCAGCATGAGTTGCCTGGGACAAGCTAGCATGAGTAACCAAGGCAAGCCAACGTGATTTGCATGCCTTAGTCAAATTTTTGCCTCCTGGATGCTCGAAAGGGCTTGAGTCATTTTCAAACTGTTAGGCTGAAATTAGTGGTGTTTCATTGGAACCTCTTTGTTGACATCTGGAGGAATCCACCCGAGAGGTGTCAACAAAGAAGTGCAAACACCATCAACAACCAAGTACCAAACATTATCCATCGGCCCTTGGTTGGACATCATCGCACCATGTTCAAAATTACATGGGATTGGGGAAATGTAGTTCAAGATGTAAGGGGATATGATTGTATTTGGAGAAATCAAGGGTGTATCAAGGGATATGATTGTTGTTGGAATTGTGAGATAGGAATGCTCTCACGTGAACAAGCTATGCCATTGGTCCTTGTCAATAGCCAATTTTCAGCAGACTTGGAGTCAAGACATACAGGGCATGCGTCCTTTGGAGAAATGAGACTCTTATAGAGTGTGTACGGGGCCCGTTGTAAACAGCAAAAGCCACGCGATGATGTGCAACATGATCTCTTTGAGACATGAGTGTAGTCGTTTTTTCAAGACAATTGCCTTCTCGCCTGGGGCTTGTATGAGACTAGCCAATAGTCTTTGGTTTATAATGCCAATGAGGTCATGAAGACCTTTTCCATGTATTTTTCTCTTTAACCTTTTTGTTCTTTCTTTTTTCTTTTGTTTTTTCTTTGTTTTGTTTTGTTTTGTTTTTTATTTTTTTCTTTTATTTTTCTTTTCCTCTTTAGTCTTTTTGAAAGAGCTTGCTTTTAGTGTTATGCTCTTGTTCGAGCACTTGCATTTTGTGTCATGTACCATATACTGTGTTTTTCGTTGCAACTGCTTAGACAGTCATAGCATGCAACAGTGTACCGAGGATTTTTTTGGGATGTGCATAAGGGGATGTATTTTGAATAGGGTAAGGGGAACATGATGGGGAATAGGGAATGCATCAGGATTAGGGAATGTACTTATGAACAAGTTGATTAAACCAGTTGCGGGCATCAGGAAAAATGTGATACCTTGTCGTCATGATGAAGTGCATCCGTGCGCGAACGCCTCAAGCATGTCATCTTGCAAACACAACTCCAAGAAGACAAGAAGACCACAAATCAAACGGTTAACTAAGCACTTTAAACAATGAGACAGAGCCACCGCGTGCAATTTTCAAAGGAAACAGAATCAGCCTCGTCAAGGGCCATGAGACGAATTGTGCAGCAAGTCTTTGTGAAATAGGCACAGTCAATTGCAACAACAATTCTTTTCAAGTTTTTCTTGGACATCGATGATGTTGCTAGTTTAGCATCGTAGCAAACAGTGCATTGCTAGTTTATAGTCGTAGCAGACTGTTGTAGGTTAGTTTTCACATCGCAACCCCTTGAACGGCAATAATTTAGCGTCGTAGCAGACGGTAAAGAGGTAAACCAGTTTATAGTCTTAGTGGACTCTGCATGCTAGTTTCACGTCATGGAGGACAGATGTAGCAGTTTAGTGTCATACCGAACAGAGCTCTGTGGTGTCAGTTTATCGTCATGACTCTAGGACAATCCGTGGTATCAGTTTTAAGTCATGATGCTAGGACTTTTACGTACCTCAAGTTTATCATACATAGTACCGTTTTAGGTACAAATGATTTGTACGATTAGCGAACTCATTCCCATCCATGTCAGCCAACTTGAATGCTCTGTTATTATACACCTTGGTGACTAAGTAAGGCCCTTCCCAGTTGGCTGAAAATTTATCTAGATGTTCGTGGATAGCTTTAAGGACTAAGTCCCCTTCTTTAATGGGGCACTTATGCAGATCATGTTTGTGTCACTACCGCTGTTGTCTTTGGTGCCATTTGATTTGATCAAGCATTCGCACGCATTCTTCCTCGACTGAGTTAAGGTCAACAATGTGTAGTTCATTATTTTGACTTTCATCGAGGAGGCCTAAGAGAGCTATCCGCAACAACGGCACCTGTAACTCCAAAGGTAAAACAACTTCAGATCCGTACAAAAGACTATATGGTGTTTTACTTGTAGATGTGCGATGTGTTGTTCTATATGCCCATAATGCGTAGACCAATTGTTCATGTCATCGTTTCTTGCTCTGATTAAGCATCTTTTTGAGCACCATGATGATAGTTTTGTTTGTAGCCTCTGCTTGACCGTTGCTCTATGGGTAGTAGGGTGATGAAAATGCATGTTTAATACCCAGGCTTTCACAAAAACTTTTAGTATCTACATTGCTGAACTGTGGCCCATTGTTAGTAATGATGGTCATTGGAATACCAAAACGAGTCACGATATTTTCTATTATGAAGGTGCAAATATGTTTTGAAGTGGTTTTCCTAAGATGGATCCCTCTACCCATTTTGTGAAGTATTCAGTAGTTGTGATAATAAAGCTATGTCCGGTAGAGAATGATTGCATTATTGGTCCAATTAAGTCTAATCCCCATTTTTGGAATGGCCATGTGATTTGTGTTGTGTGTAATTCGTTAGGTGGCACATGTATTAGATTACCATGCCTTTGGCAAATGTCACACGTTCTAACCTTGGAGATGCAATCGTATTCCATGTGTGGCCAATAATAACCTAAAAACCTAATCTTGGTTGCCATTGCTTTGGGTGCTATATGCCCTCCACAAAGTCCTTCGTCGATTTTTTCTACGATCGTTTGACCGTCAATGCTACTAACGCACATTAGCAAAATGCCTTCATAATATTTGCGATACAAGATGTCTCCTATTAACGCATATTTATGGGAACGTTTCCGTACAGCGTCCTTTTGAGCATTTGTCAAGTGTTGTGGAGGTTTGCTTCTTAGAAGGCACCCTTTTATGTCATCATACGATTCTATCATGCGTGTTGTACTAATGGATGCTATAGGCATTTCATCCAAAATGTTAATTATAGGTTCGGCACAACTTGTTATAGAGCTAGGTAATGCGTGGAACATCTTGAGTGTCACGTTTAAGGCTAGTGTACCAAGTGCGTCGACAATTGTGTTTAGGAACATGTTGTATATCCACTTCTACTAGTTGCCTCATCAAATGTTTGGTCAAATCACAATACGATTGCAAATGGAGAGCTTTGCATGCATAAACCTCAATGACTTGATTAATGACAAATTGTGAATTCCCTTGAACTACAAGGCGTGAGATTCATGAAGTTAACGCTGCTTGAAGGCCTCTAAGAAGACCTTCATATTCTGCCACGTTATTGGTGCAAGGAAAGGTTAAGCGGTAGGCGAAGGGTTGGATTTCTCTAGAGGGGTATGTTAAAATGACTGCAGCACTTCCTCCTTGAGAGGTTGAAGCTCCATCAAAATAAAGGATTGCCTCGTAGTTGTCGGGTATGGTGTCTATACTATTAACATTTTCATCTCGGAATTCGGGGTTTATTGTTGCTTGATCGTGTGTTGGCGAGATGGCTAGTTGCGTGACTATTGCTTGACCTTTTGTGGAAGATTGAGCAACATAGTGCAAGTCAAACTCTGCGATCATCGATTCCCACCTAGCTATCCTATTCGACTCATAGATGTTATTAGTCATGGCACAGAGTACATTATCCTTGCAAATGATGTAAACCTGATTACGGAAGAGATAATGCCACCATTTCTTCAAGGAGAAGACGAGAGCGAGGCATGATTTTTCTATGTCGTTGTATCGTTGTTCATAGGCAATTAATGCATGGCTCAGGTAATATATCAGGATTTTGACTCCATTCTCACGTTTTTGACAAAGCATCGATGCAATGGAGGAATCATAAGTTACAAGGTAGATGTAGAAAGGTTTATCACTTTGTGGAGGATAAACAGTTGGTAGTTAAGCCAACTCTTGTTTTATGTTCTTGAATGCTTCCTAGCATTGTTGAGTCCATTGAAAATGTACATTCTTTCGTAATAGATGTTGCATGGGACTCAACTTATCCGTCAGCCTTTCGATAATGTGTTTGATGAATTGCAGTCTACCTTGGAATCCACGTAGTTCGGTGAGGTTTCTTGGTGGTTGCATATTGGTTATTGCTTTAACCTTATTAGGGTCAACCTGTATCCCTATTTCGGAGACTAGGAAACCAAGCATTTTTCCCATTTTGACACCAAAGACACATTTCTTTGGGTTAAGCCTAAGATCGTATTTGAGACAACACTTAAGCACTAAGTCTAGATCTTTTGCATGTTGTTAAGTTATTTTAGATTTGACCACAATATTGTCAACATAATCATTGAGCAAATTGAGCATGTAATCACTAAATATGTATGTCATTGCTCACTGATATGTAGCATCCACATTTTTAAGACCAAATGACATCATCATATAACAGAATGTGCCCCAATGTATCATAAAATTTACCCTAAGTTGATGTTCTGCATTGATTCTTATTTGATTATAGCCTGAAAATCTGTCCATAAAGGATAATAGTGCATGCCTAGCAGTCGTGTCAATAAGTTGATCAATGCTAGGTAACGGGAAATCATCCTTTATAGTGGTTGTGTTGAGATCACAGAAGTCGATGCATATGCATATACTACTGTTCTTCTTAGGGACTACAACAATGTTTGACACCCAATCGAAATAATCAACGGCTCGGATGAAACCAGCTTGGTAGAGCTTTGTGATTTCAGCACGAACTACTAATGCCACTTCAAGTCTAACCTTTCGTGCTTTTTGTTTTACTAGTTTAATTTTTTCATCAAGGATAATGTTGTGTTGGACGATTCGAGGATCTAATCCTAGCATGTCAGTATATGACCATGCAAATAATTTTATGTTGTCTTTTAGCACTTGGGTGATGTCACCTACGAGTTGTGAGTCTAGTAAGGTACTTAATTTCAATGTTCTGGCTTCATCATTGACCATGGTAATGGGGATTTCAACTAGAGGATCTTCAGTGATATTGTTAGCTTCTAGATCTAGAGTCTAAGCAACGTTTTTAGGCCAGTCTGATGTTTCTTGGGTAGAGGCTATTAAATCGGTATAGGTGGATGGATTTAGATCCAAGGATTCTGGGTTGATCACTCTTTCTACCTCCCGTATGGTCCACTGAGAGACAATGTTGAGAGGATGTTCTTGGTGGCCATGGTGCTCACTCCTGCCAATTTAAAACAGGAGTGAAGTAAGAGACATCCCTTTGGCAGGAGAATTACAAAGTGTAAACAAACATAGGGTAATCAAACTATGTACTGACAAAATTAGAAGATGAGATGATAGTCGTGGCAGTTTAAGGCCATACTGGGCCACATGGCAGTTTAAGGCCATACCAGGCCACTTGTTGACTCATCATTTGAACTAAGTATATGCACCATTTTTAAATTTTTTAACTATTAAATTTTAAAATTTTAAAATTTTAAATTTTTGAGTGAATAATAAGATCGTGGGGATTTTAAAGTTTTAAGAATTTTACTTGCATCATTACATATTTCCAAATGTTTATATATATTCATATATATTTTTGTTGTTCATTTTCTATAGTTTTCTCCTCTTCTCCATAAGAATTTCATTTTTTGGGCTTCATCTCCAGATGCTGGAAGAGTAAGGAAAATTCGGCAAGCACAAGGCAAAGATATCATAAATAATAACATGTAAACACAGTAGAGTAAAATTAGAATAAAAAGAGGAAATAAAGTAAAATGCAATAAATTGAATTAAATTAAATTAAATTAAATTAAGAAAACTAGGAGGGATAGAAATGGGAATTTTTGGAGTAGAAGGCCTCATTTCTGTTAGCGTGAGTTCCTGCAAATCTAACAACAACATGAGCTAAGGCGTTAGCATCAGTGTCAGTGTGAGTAGGGCCAAGCATGGAGGGGAAAGGTAGAGGAAAGACAAGCCGGGGCAAGAGAAAGAGGCAAGTAGATCTAACGTTCGTGGAGGAGAGTGAAGGGCTTCTCCAGCATCTCCCCCAAGCCAGGATCCCAACGTGGAAGAAGGCTCTGCATAGGTGAGTTTATTTCTCCCCTGTTTTCCTTCAGCAACGTTACCTAGGGTAAGAATTTGTGGCTATGATTTTTGGGGATTTCTTGAATTTTTGGGGTTCTCACTTTTTGGGCTCAGGGCAAGGGCAGCGTGAGCTGTGGATTTTTGGGTTTTTATGATGTCCTGGACTGTAGGGATTTTGGTTTCCTTGGCATCTGGATTATAGGGTTTTGAGCCTTCTCGACATGACTACCGAGGAGGCCAACATGAGCTCAGGGTTTATTGGTTCTGCCTTCCTGGTAGCATGAGCATCCTGCCCTTCCTAGCAACGTAGACTATAAAATTTTTCAATTTTGGAGGGGCAGCGTTACTGCAACATTTTGAAATTTTGGAGGGTAGGGCATCGTGGGTTACGAATTTTTGGCCTTAGGGCAAGGAAGCGTGAGCTCCGAATTTTCTATTTTCAGCCCCTGGGCCACAAGGTTTTCAACCTTTCTTGGCAACGTGACCACCCTGCCTTTGTTGGCAGCGTGACCATCTTGCCTTTGTTGGCAGCGTGCCTACAAATTTTTGATTTTAAGCAGGGAATGGCCAGCATTCCAAGGGAAAGCTTAACGTGATTTTTCAGTCTTGGCAACATCTCTACAACGTGCTTTTCAGGGGGGCGGGGGGGGGGGCGGCCTTAGCATGAGTGCAGGGAATGAAGGCTCAATGTGAGCTGCTGGTAGGGAGGCCTAGCGTGAGCTGTTGATTTCTTTGTTCTACCTTCTTGGTAGCATGAGCATCTTGCACTCTTTGGCAACGTGACTGCACATTTTGATTTTTGGAAGGGCAACATGATTGTAGGCAAGCTTTCCCTTCGAACGTTGGCCATTCCCTGCTTAAAATCGAAAATTTGTAGGCAAGCTGCCAACAAAGGTAGGACAGTCACACTGCCAAGAAAGGCTGAAAACCTTGCGGCCCAGGGGATAAAAATAGAAAATTCGTAGCTCACGTTGCCCTACCCTGAGGCCAAAAATTCGCAACCCACGATGCCCTACCCTCCAAAATTTCAAAATTTTGTAGTAATGCTGCCCATTCAAAATTGAAAAATTTTGCAGTCCGCGCTACCAAGAAGGGTAGGATGCTCACGCTGCCAGGAAGGCAGAACCAATAAACCCTAAGTTCACGTTGGCCTCCCCGGTAGTCATGTCAAGAAGGCTCAAAACCCTGCAATCCAAACGCCAAGAAAACCAGAATCCGTACAGCCCAGGACGTCATAAAAACCCAAAAATCCACAACTCACGCTGCCCTTGCCCTAAGCCCAAAAAGTGAAAACCCCAAAAATCCGAGAAATCCCCAAAAATCATAGCCACAAATTCTTACCCTAGGTAATGCTGGTGAAGGAAAATAGGGGAGAAACAAACTCACCTATGCAGAGCCTTCTTCCATGTTGGGATCCTGGCTTGGGGGAGACACTGGAGAAGCCTTTCACTCTCCTCCACGAATGTTAGATCTGGTTGCCTCTTTCCCTTGCCCCAGCTTGTCTTTCCTCTGCCTTTCCCCTCCATGCTTGGCCCTGCTCACCCTAACGCTAACGCTAACGTCTTAGCTCATGCTACTCACGCTATTGTTAGATTCCAGGAACTCACACTAATAGAAATGAGGCCTTCTACTCCAAAAGTTCTGCTTTCTATCCCTCCTAGTGTTCTCAATTTAATTTAATTTAATTTAATTCAATTTATTGCATTTTACTTTATTTCCTCTTTTTATTCTAATTTTACGCTACCGTGTTTACATGTTATTATTTATGATATCTTTGCCTTGTGCTTGCCCAATTTTCCTTACTATTCCAGCCTCTGGAAATGAAGCCCAAAAAACAAAATTCTTATGGAGAAGAGGAGAAAACTACAAAAAATCAACAAAAATATATATGAATATATATAAACATTTGGAAATATGTAATGATGCAAGTAAAATTCTTAAAACTTTAAAATCCCCAGGATCTTATTATTCACTCAAAAATTTAAAATTTTAAAATTTTAAAATTTAAAAGTCAAAAAATTTAAAAATGGTGCATATACTCAGTTCAAATGATAAGTCAACAAGTGGCCTGGTATGACCTTAAACTATCATGTGAATCGGTATGGCCTTAAACTACCACGACTATCGTCGCGTCTTCTAATTTTGTTAGTACATAGTTTGATTACCCTATGTTTGTTTACACTTTGTAATCCTCCCACCAAAGGGATGTCTCTTACTTTGCTCCCATTTTAAATTGGCAGGAGTGAGCACCATGGCCACCAAGAACATCCTATCAACATTGTCTCTCAGTGGACCATACGGGAGGTAGAAAGAGCGATCAACCCAGAATCCTTGGATCTAAATCCATCCACCTATACCGATTTGATAGCCTCCACTCAAGAAACATCAAACTGGCCTAAAAACGTTGCTTAGACTCTAGATCTAGAAGCTAACAATATCACTGAAGATCCTCTAGTTGAAATCCCCATTACCACGGTCAATGGTGAAGCCAGAACATTGAAATTAAGTACCTTACTAGACTCACAACTCGTAGGTGACATCACCCAAGTGCTAAAAGACAACATAAAATCATTTGCATGGTCATATACTGACATGCCAAGATTAGATCCCTGAATCATCCAACACAACATTATCCTTGATGAAAAAATTAAACTAGTAAAATAAAAAGCACGAAAGGTTAGAGTTGAAGTGGTGTTAGCAATCCATGCTAAAATCACAAAGCTCTACCAAGCAATCTGTGCTGAAGACAACATCAACTTAGGACAACTTTTATGACACCTTGGGGCACATTCTATTATACAATGATGTCATTTGGTCTTAAAAATGCGGGTGCTACATACAAGCGAGCAATGACATACATATTTAGTGATTACATGCTCAATTTGCTCAATGATTATGTTGACGATATCGCGGTCAAATCTAAAACAACTTAACAACATGCAAAAGATCTAGACTTAGTGCTTAAGCATTGTCTCAAATATGATCTTAGGCTTAACCCAAAGAAATGTGTCTTTGGTGTCAAAACGGGCAAAATGCTTGGTTTCCTAGTCTCTGAAATAGGGATACGGGTAGACCCTAATAAGGTTAAAGCAATAACCAATATGCAACCACCAAGAAACCTCACCAAACTACGTGGCTTCCAAGGTAGACTGCAATTCATCAAACGCTTTATCAAAAGGCTGACAGATAAGTTGAGTCCCATGCAACATCTATTATGAAAGTATGTACATTTTCAATGGACTCAATAATGCCAGGAAGCATTCGAGAACATAAAACAAGAGTTGGCTCAACTACCAACTGTTTATCCTCCACAAAGTGATAAACCTTTCTACATCTACCTTGCAACTTCTGATTCCTCCATTGCATCGATGCTTTGTCAAAAACGTAAGAATGGAGTCGAAACCCTGTATATTACCTGAGCCACGCATTAATCGCCTATGAACAACGATACAACGACATAGAAAAATCATGCCTCGTCCTCATCTTCTCCTTGAAGAAATGACAACATTATCTCTTCTGTAATCAGGTTTACATCATTTGCAAGGATAATGTACTCCGTGCCATGACTAATAACATCTATGAGTCGAATAGGATAGCTAGGTGGAAAGCGATGATCACAAAGTTTGACTTGCACGATATCGCTCAATCTTCCACAAAAGGTCAAGCAATAGTCACGCAACTAGCCATCTCGCCAATGCACGATCAAGCAACAATAAACCCCGAATTCTGAGATGAAAATTTTAATAGTATAGACACCATGCCTAACAACTACAAGGCAATCCTCTATTTTGATGGAGCTTCAACCTCTCGAGGAGGAAGTGCTGCAGCCATTTTAACATACCCCTCTAGAGAAATCCAACCCTTCGCCTACTGCTTAACCTTTTCTTGCACCAATAACATGGCAGAATACGAAGGTCTTCTTAGAGGCCTTCAAGCAGCGTTAACTTCGGAAATCTCATGCCTTGTAGTTCGAGAGGATTCACAATTAGTTAGTAATCAAGTCATTAAGGTTTACGCATGCAAAGCTCTCCATTTGCAACCGTATTGTGATTTCACCAAACATTTGATGAGGCAACTAGTAGAAGTGGATATACAACATGTCCCTAGAAGCAAAAACACAATTGCCGATGCACTTGCTACACTAGCCTTAAATGTGACACCGAAATGTTCCACGCATTGCCTAACTCTATAACAAGTTGTGCCGAACCTATAATTAACATTTTGGATAAAATGCCTATAACATCCGTTAATACAACACGTGCGATAGAATGGTACGATGACATAAAAGGGTTACCTTCTAAGAGGCGAACCTCCACAACACTTGACAAATGCTCAAAAGGATGTCATACGAAAATGTTCCCGGCAATATGCATTAATAGGAGACACCTTGTGTCGCAAATCTTATGAAGGCATTCTGCTAATATGCGTTAGTAGCATTGACAGTCAAAAGATCGTAGAACAAATCCACGAAGGACTTTGTGGGGGGCATATAGCACCCAAAGCAATGGCAACCAAGATTAGGTGCTTAGCCTATTATTGGCCACACATGGAATACGATTTCATCTCCAAGGTCAAAACGTGTGACATTTGCCAAAGGCATGGTAATCTAATACATGTGCCACCTAATGAATTACACACAACACAAATCACATGGCCATTCCAAAAATGGGAATTAGACTTAATTGGACCAATAATGCCATCATCCTCTACCGGACATAGCTTTATTATCACAACTACTGAATACTTCACAAAATGGGTAGAAGCTATCCCTCTTAGGAAAACCACTTTAAAACATATTTGCACCTTCATAATAGAAAATATCGTGACTCGTTTTGGTATTCCAATGACCATCGTTACTGACAATGGACCACAGTTCAGCAATGCAGATACTAAAAGTTTTTATGAAAGCCTGGGTATTAAACATGCATTTTCATCACCCTACTACCCATAGAGCAATGGTCAAGCAGAGGCTACAAACAAAACTATCACCATGATGCTCAAAAAGATGCTTAATCAGAGCAAGAAACGATGACATGAGCAATTGGTCTACGCATTATGGGCATACAAAACAACACATCGCACATCTACAGGTAAAACGCCATATAGTCTTGTGTACGGATCTAAAGTTGTTTTACCTTTGGAGTTATAGGTTCCGTCGTTGCGGATAGTTCTCTCAGGCCTCCTCAATGAAAGTCAAAATAATGAACTACACATTGCTGACCTTAACTCAGTCGAGGAAGAACGTGTGCGAACGCTTGATCAAATCGAATGGCACCAAAGACAATAGCGGCAGCGACGCAAACACGATCTATACAAGTGCCCCATTAAAGAAGGAGACTTAGTCCTTCAACCCATCCACCAACATCCAGATAAATTTTTAGCCAACTGGGAAGGGCCTTACTTAGTCATCAAGGTGTACAATAACGAAGCATTTAAGTTGGCTAACATGGACGGGAACGAGTTCGCTAATCCTACAAATCATTTGTACCTGAAACGGTACTGTCTGATAAACTTGAGGTACGTAAAAGTCCTGGCATCATGACTTAAAACTGATACCATAGATTGTCCTAGAGTCGTAACGATAAACTAACACCACAAAGCTCTGTCCGGTATGACATTAAACTACTACATCTGTCTACCGTGACATGAAACTAGCATCTAGAGTCCACTAAGTCTATAAATTGGTTTTCCTCTTTACCGTCTGCTACGACACTAAACTAGTGTCGTCCAAGGGGTTACGACGTGAAAACTAACCCGCAACAATCCGCTACAACTATAAACTAGCAATGCACCGTCCGCTACAATGCTACACTGGCAACATCATTAACGACCAAGCAAAACTTGAAAAGAAGTGTTGCTGCAATTGACTGTGCCTATTTCACAAAGACTTGCTGCACAATTCGTCTCATGGGCCTTGACAAGGCTGATTCTGTCTACTTTGAAAATTGCACGCGGTGGCTCTATCTCATTGTTTAAAGTCCTTTGTTAACTCTTTCATTTGTGGTCTTCTTGTCTTCTTGGATTTGTGTTTGCAGAATGACATGCTTGAGGCATTCGCCCATGGATGCACTTCATCATGATGACAAGGTATCACATTTTTCCTGATGCCCACAACTGGTTTAATCAACCCGTTCATAAGTACATTCCATGATCCTGATGCATTCCCTATTCCTCATCATGTTCCCCTTACCCTATTCAAAATACATCTCCTTGATGCACATCCCACAAAAATCCTTGGTATACTATTGCACGCTATGACTCTATAAGCAGTTGCAACGAATAACACAGTATACGGCACATGACACAAAATGCAAGTGCTCAAACAAGAGCACAACACTAAAAGCAAGCTCTTTCAAAAAGACCAAAGAGGAAAAGAAAAATAAAAGAAAAAAAACAAAACAAAACAAAACAAAAACAAAAGAAAAAAGAAAGAACAAAAAGGTTAAAGAGAAAAATACACGGAAAAGGTCTTCATGACCCCGTTGGCATTATAAACCAAAGACTATTGGCTATTCTCATACAAGCCCTAGGTGGGAAGGCAATTGTCTTGCAAAAATGATTACACTCATGTCTCAAAGAGATCATGTTGCACATTATCGCGTGGCTTTGGCTATTTACAACAGGCCTCGTACACACTCTATAACAGTCTCGTTTCTCCAAAGAACGCATGCCCTCTATGCCTTGACTCCAAGTCTGTTGAAAACTAGCTACTGACAAGGACCAATGGCATAGCTTGTTTATGTGAGAGCATTCCTATCTCACAATTCCAATAGCAATCATATCCCTTGATACACCCTTGATTTCCCCAGATACAATCATATCCCCTTACATCTTGAACTACATTTCCCTAATCACATGTACTTTTGAACACAGTGTGATGATGTCCAGCCAAGGGCCGATGGATAATGCTTGGTACTTGGTTGTTCATGGTGTTTGCACTTCTTTGTCGACGCCTCTCGAGTGGATTCCTCCAGACATCAACAAAGAGAGGCCAATGAAACACCACTAATTTTGGTCTAGCACTTTGAAAATGACTCAAGCCCTTTCAAGCATTCAAGAGGCAAAAATTTGACTAAGGCATGCAACTCACACTAGCTTGCCTTGGTCACTCATGTTGGCTTGTCCCGGGCAACTCACATTAGAAATTGGCACATTTTTCACACTCACGCTGGCTTGAGCACACACATTGGCTTGCAAATTTTTCACACACACTACAGCATGAGTCCAGTGTGACCAACTTTGGGAGCCTCAAAACCAACTCAGAATGACCTAATTATCAAGGTGCAACTCATCCTCATTGTTGACAACTTTAGATTTTAGCCTCAGAAGTCCAGATTTCAGCTCAAAATTACAAGTTTTGGGCGTCACGCTGTAGTGTGAGTCCAGCATGACCTACCATAAATAGCTCGAAATCAATCATTTTCAACCTCAGTTTCTAACTCTCAAGATCAACCGCAGCCAAATATTTGATGCACTCAGGAATCAGGCTTCAAAATTCAAAATTTAGTGAAAAATTACAAGTCTTTGCTCACTCACACTGAGGTCACGCTGAAGTCACACTGCAGCGTGAGTGCAGTGTGAGTGTAGCGTGAGTGCAACGTACACACGCTGAAGACATGCTAAGACACGCTGCGACAAAATCAACTCACATTGGAGGTCCTGCATAGGCAAAGACACCTCAAATAGCCATGGAACCATTTGAATCAACACCCTACAGCAGTCAATTCAGAGATCCAGAAGTTTCAAGCAAGCCAAAGTCAATTTCTCTTGTTGTACATTGTCATCCCATTGTAAATTTTCACTTGTGGGGCTTGTCAGGCCCTCACAGTCTAAATTGTACATACTTTCATGGGCTTGAGTAAGCCACACGTTGTAAGATACGATGTACCTGGTCTAGAACGTAGCTTGCCCATGCACGTCCAACTCGCATACAGCTATCCATTGGACACGTGTCACGAGATCCTTGTTTCTCTCATCTCTCAACTGTTGATTCTATTCATGAGTTCCGTGCTCAAGCCTAGCCCAATCCTATAAATACCCTGTCAATTCACATAAACGCGATAGGCAATTTTGGAGTTGGATAGCTTAGGAAACTCATACCAGCAATCCTTAGGCACTTGGCACACTTTGACTCCTAGTATCCAAGCACTTCTGAAACATAACACATCACATCACATCACCCCAGGACTTGGCGCTTAACCTGCCATCCACACGTGCAGCTACATCCATCCATCACATCTTTTCTAAGCAATACAATACAGTTCATTTTGTCAGCCATTTATTCTTTTTACTCTGTGCTTTACATTCAGTTTACGTTTGATTTACGTTTTATTCACAATACAGTTTTTGCATACGTTTTCCGCTTACATTTCATGCGCATTGTTTGCATTTTAAAACATCAGTTATGATAACCCCAGCGCAAGCCATAGTTGATGCTCGAGGAAGTCCTTGGTTGATTTACGTGTAGACCATCCTAGGCACTCTACCTTCGTTTCTTTTCCAGCTTGCCCTCAAGCAAAGGCAAAGTCAGCTGTGCTTGTCCAATGATTTTTCAGTGTCTATTTCCCTTCCAGCCTTACACCGATGATTTAGGTCAGTACAGTAAATAGCCCACATGCCCACATCACATGATCATATATACTAATCTAGTAGAAAAATACAAGGAAAAGGTAACGACAACCCACCAATTAAAATTGTTGTGGTAGATAGTCTAAAATAAGCATAAAATCCTCAAAAATCCAACAGAACTCTGCTTTACTCCAAACAAGTTTCGCACCCATGTAGATACGACCATAGCAATCCCAAATCTAGGTTCAAAGTAAGCAAAATTGTCTATAAAGCTTAGAATTCAAAAAAAAAAGAACAAAACATAGAAGAAAAAAATTGAAGAAATAGGCTCCTGTTTGTTTCTATTATGCAAAACAAAAAAAAATGTAATAGATCCTAATTTATATGGGTAGGTGGTGGTGGGGCGATGGGAACAAAAAACAACAATATAAACTATGCTTTTCACCATATGCTTTTTATTTAACAAAAAAATAATGATGCGCTTCTTTTCTCACATGACGTGAGTTGAGTTTTTACTTTTACTTTTGAATTCTTTATTAATTTTTATAATGAAATATTTTCATAAGCTATATGTTTTTCCTCTACAACTAATGTTGTGACTTCATGTGTAACAAACACACCGAGGCTCCAAATTAAAATCCATTTGAACCTACAAGATCCTTATCACATGCTCTACACTTTCACATGTCAAAATCACACCCAAGCATCACACAACATGGCACTATAGTTCAAATGCATAGATATTAAAATTTCATATAAAGCTTAAATGCATACCAAATAGGTGCCATTGTATCCCAATCCAACACCACTACCAACAACATCACCTGTCAAATGCATCACATAGGGCTAGTGTACATAATCACGTTAGTTAAGCATGTTAAGACATCATAATCGTAACATAAAGATGAAGTTGCATAGCATATAAAATACATTTAAATTAACTTATCCCTGACAACCCACCAAAACCACATGTGATGTATAAATCATAATCATACAACCATACCTAATGTATTTGAATGGGATGTAACACCAACTCACCACCATGATATGCTTCTTGCTATAGTCACCACAAAATAGTACAAAAGATTAATCAAACCAATTGTGAGTCTAAATATCCAAACTCCAAACCAAAAAATAAACAAAAAAGCACCCTTAGTGGTGGGGACATGAATTCAATTTTCAATCAAATGATGAAAGTCATATTTGCTAAATGAATGATGTTATGGTAAATTTTTTCAAAGATATGCATAGCCAAACAAAATATTTCAAGGTACAAACTACAGTATAATTGTCAAACTAATGAATTTGAAGCATCAAATGAAGCCAAAAATGAAATATGAGATCCAGTGTAACCTAATAAGATATTAAATATTACAAAAAGACAAATCTAACATTCTAGGACCATTCTAGGCTCTTATAGTTGCTAAAACACAACAAATGTTGATTTCTGATTTTTGGACATTCCAGGAGCCCTGAAAATATAATCTTTGGCCATTTTTGCAATTTTTCATTACCCAAAGATTGGGTGTCACTTTACAAAAGTTGCTCCACTTTTTGAGATGAATTCAAAAATATAATAAAATATTTGAAAAAGATGCCTCTTAATTCACACTAATACATAGAGCATATTTTCCTTCTAGGCCATCATTATCCAAAGTCATCTTAGGGCTCAAAACATGAAAAATGGCTCAAAACTCTAGTTCTATAACTAAAATGTCAGCAAAATTTGAAATCAAGGCAAATCATGATCAAAATGTGGTCAAAATTGATCAAAATATTGACTAATATCCCATGCATGAAACCCAAACTCAAACATCAATAAATTGCAAAAAGATAATATTAAAATAATAGATTTAAGAATTAAGGAAAATCAACAAATAATCGTTAAACAAATAGAATTAATCAATTAAATGTACACTAAACATAGCAAAATGCTAAATTATGCTATCTAGAATTAACACTACAAAAAAGATTCTTACATGGCTATGATTTCCCAAATGAGCTCCAAATCCTAGGCAAAACAATAGATCAATAAAGAGATCTAAGCAAGATCTAAAATAAGATCTAGAAATATGGCTTATTGCAACTCTTAGGTTGAAAATGCATATATGGTTGCCTATAGATTTAGATCCAGCTAGCTCTAGGCTAATTTGTTTGAATCTCGCTCTCTAGCTTTAACTACAAAATGTTAGCAAGGTAAAGCAAAAGATGCTCATGTACTCTAATCATGGTTTGGCAAGGTTGGTAGGGTGCACTCTCAAGGGCCAAGAACTAAATTAAAAAGATATTCTAAATCCAAAAATATTTTAATTTTTTTCTCATATAGTCTAATGTCTAAGGTCCCAAGGAGCATCTTCTATGGCAAAGTTAATAACCAAAACAAATCCCAGGGTACTAGCTATGGCTAAACTCGACTAATAATAAAGTCTAAGGTTCAAGAATGTAACTAATAAAAGAGCTAGTACAAAACCCTCTAAAAGCATAAGCTAATAATAAATTAAAAATCAAAATAAAATATATAAATTATAAATTATCCACACAATCATTCCCATGTGCCAATGACCAGCTCACTCTTCGGGTCAGGGTTTTGTCTGGCCGACAGGTCAGGGATTTGTCTGGCCGCAGGCTCTGAACCCCCGATCTGACTTGTCTGCGCCTCCGCAGCCCGCGCCTCTCTCTGGTCCCATCCGCTAGATCTGGCAGGGGGCCGTGGCTGGCACGCATGGCAGGCGCGCAAGGCGGTGACCGCGGCGGCAAAGTGCAGATCGGTTCCAACAGCGGCGCTTCCGGCAGCAGCAGTGGCGGTAGCAGGATGATTTTTGGCGCAGGAGCTCAACAGCAAGGGTTCCAGGGCACAAATCCAGGTTTTCTGGGTTCTGTTTTGGGTGGCTCTATTGCTAATGTTTCAAATGTAAATTTTGATGTTTCAAATGTGTTTTATTTTAACCCACAACGCCCAACGCCCAACGCCCAGCCTGAAACTAGCCACGGGCTGGGCAACATTTGTTAATAAAAATTTCATTTTGAAACCTACCCCTCCCATTTCTCCCCCAAAAACCCCCCCTTTCCCTAGTGCCAACGTTAGTCACTTTGACCACGTTGTTAACAATGTTTTTTCTAACAACGTTGGTCCCCCCCTCCCCTGGTGCTAACGTTAGTCTCTTTGACCACGTTGTTGACAATGTTTTTTCTAACAACATTTTTCTCCACTCCCATTGTCTTTGGGCTATCATTTTTGGTGTTTGTCCTAAGCAACCTCCCACCCACCAAACTTTGGTCCACACCCACCAAAGATTGCACCTCTTCCCCCTAAGGGTGCACTGCTCAACCATAACCCACCGCGTACATGTTTAAATTTCTAGTTGCCCGCCATTGACCAGTCCATGTACGCTAGTTTGCTTTTTGCGCGCAAAATAGTTTGTGAAGTAGAAAATCGAATCTCTAACTTCGCGATCCACAATTTCTCTGCGCGCATCCTCACAGCAAGAGAAATTAAAATCTTGGGTTATGGACTTAAGTTCATCCCAAGGCCACTCCCCATGGATCATGGCTCCATCCTTAAGGAATTCATCGCTTTCGCAAGGCTTCTCAGATTTCAGAATTTCTTCAAACATAAACCTGAAGACAATTTTTCATCTTCACCGTTTATCTTGGCAACCCAAGTTGCTAGAAAGAAACTCCGATGCTCCAATAAATGGAATCCACCAATCAGCGGTCTCAATCCGAAACTTGAAAATTACATTCGCAATTGCCTCGAGTCCCTTGAAACTACACTCTCCTCCCTTGATTTTCACCATCGACCTCCACTGCCTCGTCGTCTTCTTGGAGCACTTCACAAACTCCAAAAAGACACAAACATCGTGATTCCTCCGACAAATAAAAATCTTGCCGTTTGTGTTTTAGATTCCTCCTGGTACCTCGATGAAGCAACCAGGCAACTCTCCAATTCGGAGGTGTATTTGCAAGTGGATTCCATCCCATGGGATGTTCTTCGTTGTCAACTTTTGGGCATCATCAATCGTTTCCCACAGGTTTTCAAAGATTTTAAGGATTCTCTCCTTCAGTGCAAGGCTCCCAAACCTTGCAATTTTTATCTGATCCCTAAAATCCACAAACCTATTCTGGTTGGCCATCTGATTTATTCATACACAAGTTATGTTCTTGAATGTACTTCCTGCCTCCTCCATTACCTGCTATTCTCAATTTTATGTTCTCAACCATATCACCTTCAAGACTCATCCGCCCTGATCCATGACCTTCATGCAAGGGTCCTCCCCGTCAACATATTTTTGTTTACGTTTGACGTTGAATCCCTCTACCCAAGCATCCCCACCAATCAAGGTCTTGATACCCTTAAAGATATGATTAGAGCATATTTTTCTACAAACCCTTTTTCTTTGCAAAACCTCTACAGCAACGCCATTCTAGGGCTCGCATCATTAGTGCTTCGTGAGCACTACCTTGAATTCAATGGAGTACAGTATAAACAGGTAAGAGGCACTGCAATGGATAGTAACTTTGCAGTTGTCTACGTATGCCTCTTTTTGTGCCATCTTGAGAAGCAAGTCTTCAGTACTCCTGATTCTCATAATCTTTTGTATTTTAAAAGATTCATCGATGATACTTTTGACATCTAGAATGGCTCTAAAGATTCCCTTACTCTCCTGCTTTCCTGGTATGGTAATGTTTATCCATCCATAAACATTACCCCCACCATTTCAGATTCCGCAATTGATATCCTGGATGTCACTTTCTTCAAGGGTCCCCAATTTGTCAACACTGGTATCCTTTCAACCAAGTGTTACCAAAAACCCTTAAATGCTTATCAATACATCTCTTTCTCCTCATGGCACCCATTCTATCAAAAGAAAGCATTTATTATTGCAGAACTGAAAAGATATCTCATCAGGGAATCTTGCCTAGGTGATCTCTAACAAATTCGGCGACAACTCTTTTGATGACTTTGAGCACGTGGGTATCCATCCCGGCTACTAGTCAAATGCTTCAACGTTGTTCCTGCTGCTTCTCGTCGATCACTTTTGGCTAGGCTTCATCAAAGCAATGACATTCAAGTTAGGAAATGGACCTCTCTCGTCTTCAAACTGGATTTTAGTACTTCTACTAAATCCTTGAACGTGAAGGCTCTCTTAAACCCTATACTTGGTCGGCTTTGCCAAAAAGATCCGACACTCCAGAATGTCATTCTAGATGTGATCATTTGTTGGCGTAACCCTAGAAAGCTGCGTTCATTCCTAGTCAAACAGATTCAAGTGCTCAATTCCACCCCCACTTCGGCCTAAATGAGTGGGCCCACTTAAATTTTATAGAGTCCCAATAATTCTAAATTTTTTAAGTTTGGACATCATATATTTGGCACTTGGACACTTAGGCTCTTTTGATGTTTGACTTTGTAAAGCAAAAAACATACTGAAGAGGGGTGAGACTCCCCAAAAACGTTTTGTATTCAGCTTTTACTCAGTTAATGTCATTGTGAGCCTTTTTCTTTCTTTTTCTTTTTCTTTTCCTTTGCTCTCCTCTGCTTTATTCCGTCTCTCTAATCAGCCACACAAGATCCCAACAAAATTTTTTGAACCCAAAAATTTTTTTGAACTCCAACAAAAGAGGTTAGTGTGCATGTGTCAAATTAAAAGAAAATCCAAAATATTAAAAATATAAAAATACAAAAATTATAAAAAATAATCACTGTTAGATTTTTCCTTTTTAATTAATATTTTCATTATGTTTGTAATAGAATGTTGATACTTCAGAATCTTTTACAAGGAGATCCACCTTTATAGCTAATAGTAATATCAATATCATGGAAATGTAAGATCGTAGCTCTCTTTGTCATAATTACTACTCTTTATAATCTTAGCAGTTCTAAGTATCATAAGTTTTACTGATTTGGCTACTTATGAATCCTTTTATGATGAACAAAGTAATGTTGCACTAACTCCATCACTTTTTTCTTATTCTAGTAATTCATAACATCATCTTTGGGTTTATTGCATCTCTAGGTTTTACCTTGTTAAGAACTTCTTGTGTTTGATGATATTACTTTTTTTGGCAGTGCATCTTCTTTTGATTCATATTCACTTTCTCATCTTAAGATTCTAATATGCTTATGACTATAGTTTGTGAAACACCACAAAATTTCAGCTTAACACTTTGAAACAAGAACGACTCAAGCTCTTTCGGCATTCAGGAGGCAAAGCTTGACTAAGTCATGGAGCTCACGTCCAGCTTACTCAAGCCAGCTTGCGCATGCGGTCAAGCTAGCTTGCCTTCAACATGACCAACCCTAACAGCTTCCAAATTAGGTCAAAACGGCCCTAATTTGAACAAGCAAGGCCCCCTCAGGGCCCATTGATGACTACTCCAAGTTTTAGCATCCAGAACCCAAGATTCCAAGTCAGAATCGCACAAATCTTGCTACTCATGCTGAGGTCACGCTGCCCAACGTGAGTACAGCTTGACCAACTTTCAGAGCCCTGAAACCAAGTCCAAACAGTCTGAATTCGAGCACACGGACTCCCCTCGAGGTCCGCTAATGATTACTTCAGGTCCCAACCCTTAGAATCCTAATTTCAGGCTCGAAAATCCACCGTTTCCACTACTTATGCTGGGGTCACGCTGGAGCATTGAAGTAGTTGTTCGCTCTCCTCTGCGAACGATAAGCTAGCTTGCTTCTTCCCCTTGCATTGGCTTGTTTTTACTTTCCCCTTCATCGTCATTACTCACGCTCACACTACTCTGCATCGTGGTCACGCCGCCCCGCCCTGCCCTGTTACTCACGTTATCCACCTCACCCTGTTTCCCACACACCACGTACTTCCTATTGCTCACGCTGCCAATCCCTCTAACTCACACTACCCGCACTTATTGTTGCTCACGCTACACTGTATACTGACATCACACTCTCTGGTCACGCTCACCACTCATGCACTAACGCTTGCCAAAATAACTCATGTTTTGCACCTTTTAAATCCCTTCTATTTTTCCTACCCTTTTTAAACCCACTGTCCAATGTACCTACTTTATATTATGCTTATTCTATTTTGTTTTTCATCTTTATTTCTCATTCTTGTGTTCTCTGGTTAATTTAGCCTAAGCATCATAAGAAAACAAAATGAAAAGACCAAAAATTCATGAAATCATAAAAACCCACAACATTATTGCTCACACAAAAAATACCAGTGGCCCGGTAAGGCCTAAAACTACCATGCAGTTCCGGTATGACATTAAACTACCCCCTACGTTCCGTAATTTCATCGAAACATAGATTACAAGCATATGGACAGCAAGAAAATCTCGTTCGTCAAGAAAATCTCGCTCACGGTGCTCCCTGTTTAAATTGGCAGGAACAAGCATATGCACAGCAAGAACCTCTTTTCAACATTGTCTATCAATGGACCTTACAAGGCCATAAAAAGAACGGTTAATCTAGAATCCTTGGATCTAGACTCGTCTACTCATGCTCATTTCGTGGCATCCACCTAGGAAACATTAGACTACCCTGATGGTATGACTAAAACTTTGGACTTAGAAGCTGACAACATCACTAAGGATCCCCTCGTTGAAGTCCCCATCACTATGTCTAGTGGCGAAGTTAAAACATTAAAACTAAGTACTCTACTAAATTCACAAATTGCCAATGACATTACACAAGTGCTGAAGAACAACATCAAAACATTCGCTTGGTCATATACCGATATGCTAGGACTGGACCCTCGAATCATCTAGCATAACATCATCCTCGATGAAAAACTCAAACCAGTAAAGCAAAAAGCATGAAAGGTTAAAACTAAGCTAGCGTTGGCCATTCGTAACGAAATCACGAAGCTCTACCAAGCCGGTTTCATCCGAGCTATTGACTATGCCGATTGGGTATCCAACATTGTTGTAGTCCCTAAGAAGAACGACAGCATTTGCATATGCATTGACTTCCGTGACCTCAACATAGCCACTATAAAGGATGACTTCCCGCTACCCAGTATCAATCAACTCGTTGATTCAACTGCTGGGCATGCATTGCTATCCTTTATGGATGGATTCTCAGGATACAACCAAATCAGGATCAACCCAGAACACCAACTCAGGACAACCTTCATGACACCTTGGGGCACGTTCTATTATATAATGATGTCATTCGGTCTCAAAAACGTAGGTGCTACATACCAACGAGCAATGACATATATATTTAGCGACTACATGCTTGATTCGCTCAACGATTATGTAGACGAGATCGCAGTCAAGTCCAAAACAACCGAGTAACACGCAAGGGACTTAGACTTGATACTCAAATGTTGTCTCAAATGCGACCTTAGACTTAACCCAAAGAAATGCATCTTTGGAGTTAAGATGGACAAAATGCTTGGCTTCATAGTCTCAGAAACAAGAATACAAGTAGACCCCAATAAGGTTAAAGCAATAACTAGTATGCAACCACCTAGGAACCTTACTGAATTACGTGGTCTACAAGGTAGACTGCAATTCATCAAATGCTTTATTGCAAAACTAACTGATAAATTGCAACCCATGCAGCATTTACTACAGAAGAACATCCATTTCCAATGGACTCAACAGTGCCAAGAAGCCTTTGAGAACATAAAAACGAAGCTAGCTCAACTACCAACAGTCTCTTCTCCGCAAAGCAATAAACCTTTTTACATCTACCTCGCCACATCTGATTCATCTATTGCGTCTATGCTTTGCTAAAAACGAGAAGATGGAGCCAAGATCCCTATTTACTATTTAAGCCACACCTTAGTTGCCTATGAACAATGATATAACAACGTGGAAAGGTCATGTCTTGCCCTTATCTTTTCATTAAAAATGTGGCGACATTACCTCTTCAGCAATCAAGTCAATATCATTTGCAAAGACAATGTGCTTCGAGCTATCACCAACAACATCTATGAATCAAGTAGGATAGCTAGATGGAAGGCGATGATTGCAGAGTTTGACTTGCGCTATGTTACTCAATCCTCCACTAAGGGTCAAGCAATAGCCAATCAATTGACCGCATCACCGACGCAAGATCAAGCGACAATCAGCCCTGAATTTCCTTATCAGGATATCAATAGCATAGACACGGTGCCTGATAACTATGATGCAATCCTGTACTTCGATGGAGCATGCACCTCCCAAGGAGGAAGTGCTATAGCTGTCATAACGTATCCTTCTAGAGAAATTTGCCCATTCGCCTATCGGCTAAACTTCCCTTGTACCAACAACATGGCAAAGTACGAAGGTCTTCTTAGAGGTTTTATAGCAGCATTAACTTCGGGAATCAAAAGTCTTGTAGTTAGAGGTGACTCACAATTAGTAATCAATCAAGTCACAGAAGTTTATGCATGCAAGGCTTCTCATTTACAACCATACTGTGACCTAACTAAACACTTGCTAAAACAATTGATCAACGTAGACATGCAACAGATTCCTAGGAACGAAAATACTATTGTCGATGCACTTGCTACACTAGCCTTGAACATGACACCTGAGATGTTCCATACGTTACCTAGCTCCATAACAAATTGTACCAAACCCATAACCAACGCTCTCGATGAAGTTCTCATAGCATCCGTCAGTACTACACAAGCGATAGAATGGTATGATGACATAAAAGAGTACCTTTTATGAGGCAAACTGCTGCAACATTTGACAAGTGCTCAAAAGGATGCAGTGCAAAAACGCTCTCGGCAATATGCATTAATAAGAGACACATTGTGTCGCAGGCCCTATGAAGGCATCATGTTGACGTGCGTTAGTAGCGTCGACGGCCAAACAATCGTGGAATAGGTTCACGAAGAACTGTGTGGAGGGCATATAGCACCCAAATCAATGGCAACGAAAATTAGACGTTTGGGCTATTACTGGACACACATGGAGTACGATTGCTTCTCCAAGGTCAAGAAATGTAACATTTGCCAAAGGCATGGTAACCTAATACACGTACCACCTAATGAGTTGCATACTACACAAATAACATGGCCATTCCAAAAATGGGGATTAGACATCATTGGGCCGATAACACCATCATCTTCAGCAAGACATAGCTTCATTATCACCGCAACCGAATATTTTACAAAATGGGTAGAAGCTATTCCCCTTAGGAAAACCACATCTAAACACATTTGCAATTTCATATTAGAAAACATTGTGATCCGCTTCAGTATCCCAATGACCATAGTCACCGATAATGGGCCATAGTTCAGCAGTATAGATACTAAAAACTTCTGTTAAAGCTTAGGCATCAAACAGTCATTTTCATCACCCTATTACCCACAGAGCAATGGTCAAGCAGAGTCTACAAATAAAACGATCATCATGGTGCTCAAAAAGATGTTGAATCAAAGCAAGAGAAAATGGCACGAACAGTTAATCTATGCATTATGGGCATACTGAGCAACACATCAAATGTCCACAGGTAAGACACCATATAGCCTTATATACGGGTCTGAAGCTATTTTACCTTTGGAGTTACAGGTTCCCTTGTTGCGGATAACGCTCTCTAGCCTCCTCGATGAAAGTCAAAACAATGAGCTACGCATCGCTGATCTTCACTCGGTGGAGGAAGAAAGAGTACGAGCACTCGATCAAATCGAATCATACCAGAGACAACAACAGCGATGTCATCAACCCGATCCACATAAGCGGACAATCAAGGAAGGTGACCTAGTTCTCAAGGTGGTTCACGAACACTCGGACAAATTCTCAACTAACTGGGAAGGACCTTACTTAGTCACCAAAGCATATGATAACAGGACATTCAAACTCACCGACATGGACTGAAACGAGTTCGCCAATCCTACAAATCATGTGTACCTGAAACCATTCTACGTCTGATGAGTCCAATGTACGTATCGGTCCTGGCATCATGACCTAAAACTGATACAACAGAACAGTCCCGGAGCTATGACTAAAAACTAGCACCACAGAATGTCCTGGCATCATGAAAATAAATCGACACCATAGAGCTCTGTCTAGTATGACACTAAACTGCCACGCTTGTCCATCAAAGTCCACTAAGACTATAAACTAGCTTGCCTCTTCATAGTCTGCCACGACTATAAACTAGCATTGCACCGTCCGCTACGACGATAAACTGGCAATGTAGGAAGGATTATGACATGAAACTAATCCAATACAGTCTGCTAAGACTATAAACTGGCGACATCATCAGCAACCTGGCATCGTTTGAAAAGACAAGCTACTATAGTTGGCTGTACATGCTCACTAAAAAACCTACCACCTGATTTGTCACATAGACTTTGGTGAAAATGATGCTGTTCAAGATTTTGTTTGCCTTGAAACTCTACATGATGGCTCCATTTCATCAACTATGTTCAGGTTTAAAGTGCTTTAGCTAACTGAATCATGTGTGATTTTCTTATCTTCTTGGAGTTGTGTTTGCAGGATGACACTCCTGAGGCATTCGTGCACAGATGCACTTCATCATGACGACAAGGTATCACATTCTTCCTGACGCTCACAACTGGGTTAATCAATCCGCTCATAAGTACATTCCCAACCCCTGATACACTCCCTATTCCCCATCATGCCCCCTTATCTTATTCAACTACATCCTCTGGATACATTGTATCCTACTCACCCGAAGCTCTTGATACACTGTTGCACACTGTGATTCTCAAAGCAGTTGCAACGCAAAATGCAATACATGGTACATGATACAAAAACAAGCGCATGAGCATGAGCACAACACTGAAAGCAAGCTCTTTCAAAAAGACCAAAAATAACACAAAAAGAAAACAAGAAAAAACAAAAAACAAAAACAAAAGAAAAGAAAAAAAAAGAACAAAAAGGTCAAAGAGCAAAATGCACGGAAAAGGTCTTCATGACCCCGTTAACATCATAGACAAAAGACTATTGGCTCCTCTCATACAAGCCCCAGGCGAGAAAGCAATCGTCTTAGAAAATAGTTACACTCATGTCTCAAAGAGACCATGTTGTGCATCATCGCATAGCTTTGGCTGTTTACAACGGGCCCTGTAAACATTCTACAAAAGTCTCGTTTCTCCAAATAACGCACCTCCAATGTCTTGGTTTTGAGTCTACTAAAAACCCGGCTATTGACAAGGACCAATGACATAACATTGCTCACATGAGAGCATTCCTATCCTGCAGTTAAAAAAACGACACCCTTTGATCAATCCCTAATCCCCCTAGTTACAACCTTCTTTCCCTGAACTACATTTCCCCAATCCCTTGTACTTTTGAACACGGTGCGATGACATCTGGCCAGGGGCCGACGGACAATGCTTGGTACTTGGTTGTTCATGGTGTTTTGTACTTCTTTGTCGATGCCTCTCGAGTGGATTCCTCCAAACATCAACAAAGAGGAACCAATGAAACACCACAAAATTTCAGCTTAACACTTGAAACAGGAATGACTCAAGCTCTTACAGCATTCAGGAGGCAAAGCTTGACTAAGTCATGAAACTCACATCCAGCTTACGCATGCGGTCAAGCTAGCTTGCCTTCAACGTGACCAACCCTGACAACTTCCAAATCAGGTCAAAACGGTCCTAATTTGAATGGGCAAGGCCCCCTCGGGGCCCATTGATGACTACTCCAAGTTTTAGCATCCAGAACCTAAGATTCCAAGTTAGAATCGCACAAATCTTGCTACTCACGCTGAGGTCACATTGCCCAGCATGAGTACAACTTGACCAACTTTCAAAGCCCTGAAACCAAGTTCAAACAGTCTGAATTTGAACACGTGGACTCCCCTCGAGGTCCGCTAATGATTACTCCAGGTCCCAACCCTCAGAATCCTAATTTCAAGCTCTAAAATGCACCGTTTCCACTGCTTACACCCAAGTCACGTTGGGGTCACGCTAGAGCGTGAGCCCAGTGTGACCAAACAAAAATAGGTCAAATCAAATAGGTCCAAGCACAATTTTCAATATCAACTCAACCCCCAAGGATAGGCAACAGTTCTACTTGTTCACAGGCTCTAGAAAATCAAAATTCGGGCATGAAACACGGCATTTTGGCTTGGTCACGCTCAGGTCACGTTGAGGTCACGCTGACAGTGTGAGCCCAACGTGACCTATCAAAAGTGGCTTAAATCAACACAAAGGCAGACTCAAATTTAGCATCCAGGCCACCCTAGAGAGCAGGCAGCAGTTGCACTTCAAAGAACAGGCGACAAAGGTCAAAACTCAGCTCAAAATTAGTTACTCCTAGTTGGTCACACCCAGGTCATGCTGGGGTCACGCTGACAGCGTGAGCCCAGCGTGAGCTGATAAAATGACCAAAATCCAAGCACAGACAGGCTCAAATTAAACACACAGGATGTCATCAAGGTTAGGCAGCAGTCACACTTCCAAAATCTAGGCTTCAGAAATCCAAAACTGGTGTCAAAAGTGTCATAAATCTTACTCACGCTAAAGGTCACGCTGGGCATGAGTGCAGCGTACACACACTGGACACTATAGAATGTTAAACACTGATGCTGGAGATGCTCACGCTGGACACACGCTAGGCGTGAGTGCAGCATGACCACAAATCAACTCATGCTGAAGCCCAAATTAACACACGTTGACAACACATCCACTCACACTGGAGACTCTGGCACAACAGAACCACCTCAAACAACCACAAAACCCTTCGGATCAACATCCTGCAGCAGTCAACTCACAAATCCAGAAGTTTCAAGCAATCCGGAGTCAATCCCTCTTGGAATTCATTGTAAATTTTCATTGTAAGCTTCATCATCTATGAGCTTGTCAAGCTCTTACGCTGCTTCCATGAGCGTAAGCCAACTTGCGTTGTATGATACAGTGCACTTGGTCTAAAACACGTAGTTCACCCAGCACACCTGTCACGTGATCCGTTTTTCGCGAATCTCACAGCCATTGACCTCATTCATGAATCCTACTCCCGAGCCTAGCGAAATGTATAAATACCCTGTTCATTGACATAAAAGGGGTTGGCAAAAATTTGGCAAAAGAAACCAGCAATCCTGAGCCCGGATGCACGTGATTCCCAACGCTTGCAAACACCACGCATCGAAGCTTAACGTTTAACTTGCAATCTAGACTCGCGACTACGTTTTGACCGATGCACATCTTGTTAATTGATACAACACAGTTTCATTTTGCCTTCCATTGTGGTGTTCTAGTTCATTGTCTGCATTATTCTATTTTATCACACATTTCTGCAATACATTCTCTGTACGTTTACATGTTGTATTTCACGTTTACGTTTCGTTACACCATGTTCTCTGTTTTATATTTCGTGGTGATAACCCCAGCGCAGGCCATTAGCGTACGCTCGAGGAAGTCCTTGGTTGATCTGCGTGCAGACCATCCAAGGCACTCTGCCTTCATTTTTTCAGCTTGTGCTCACATGAAGGCAAGGTCATCTGTATCTCTCCAGAGATCTTCCGACATTCATTTTCCTCCAGCCTTACGCCGACAATTTCGGATAGTACAGTTTGTAACTCAATCTATTACAAACTCTTGTACTTGGACTTTGGTCACTATCTTTGCTTTTTTATGTTTGGCTAACTCATTACGAATCTCTTCTTCATAGCATATTCTTCTTCTTAGCTACATCCTTAAAATGATTTCCTTTTCCTGTTATTCATCACAGGTCTTTTGGGAATTTTCTCGATTGGTTAGTCTTACAAGGACTTGGCCCTCTTAAACTCCTTCAGCAATCCATAGCTTGGTTTGGTATGGACTACTACCTCATTCATAGTTTGTCCTTCTTCATAGTTATTCTCTTTACTCTATCGTAACTGCTAGATGGTATTGTTTTCCTCTTTAGAAACTATATCATATTACAAATTACTCATTTTGGATCTTCTTGTCCTCTTTAGGAAACTAGATCCTACGTCACTTCTTCCATTTAGGAATTACTTTTGAACATTTTGGTTGTGGTGCTTAGGTTCTCGTTATGACTTCTATGTTGTAACACCTTCTTTCACTATTGCATGCTCCTTTTCGATCTTTTCTAATTTTACAAATTGTTGTGGTTCATAAAGTATTTTATATTACGAACATTGTTATAGCTATTGTTCTAATACCACCTCTTTTATCTTCTTTATTGTTGTTCCATTGTTTTTCTACTACTGTTATTCTTTATTGTTCCACATTTTTCCACATTATTTCAATTGTGTTATGAAATGAGAACTTGTATTCTTTTATCCTTCAGATACAAGTTACAACTCTTTACTACCGTTTGTTACTATAGATAAATTAAGTTAAAAAACTAATGATTGTACCTTAGCTTAGAAGTATACTGTTGATGAGCCGCAATATCGCATACGCCATGTGATATTGCATACACGATATCGCGTCCTACCTCATCTTCTATAAATAAGAGGTGACGCCCTTGGTTCCAGGGGAGTTAGACTTAGACCCTTAGCCAAATTCTTGCAGTTTAGTCATTCCAGAGTTAGAATTATTTCTGTGTGCCCGCAGTAGGAGACATAGAGTGAACAGATCTTTATTCGAGCAATTTGTACTTGAGCACAATTTTGTGTACAGCAATAAAGACGAACTTTATGATAAACCTTGCAGCATATAGATTAAGCTAATTAGCAATTAATTATTGTTTAATGCTTTCCTAGTTAATTAATATCTCTCTCAACCTTCAACCCCGTTAGTTAAATACACTCAGTACGACGACTTCGAGCATGCGTGTAGCGCTTGGTAACCCAATAACGATTAGCGGTTGGTAATCCCAGCATAGGCATGCTACTTTTATACGCAGAATACGTTGCATGCGATCATGACATAAGGGACTATCATCCCACAAAAGTGCAACGTCAAAGGGACTTGCGACAGGAGAGATACCATACATCCTTGAAGGGTAAATGGCCCCATGACGCTCCTCACGTCTTGAGCAACATTGAGGATGGTGAACCTACTTCAATAGGTTCTCCACAAAACAATGTTCCTCCTCTTAACAGTGGTCATGAGGTGGTGTATCAAAACCTCCACTCCACTATTCACAACCCTGGTTCTGATACCCACGAACACGAACACACAATAAGGGTGAACATTCTGATCGTGATCACAATCAAGGCTGAGACCACTGAAGAGAAGGTAGAAAACACTATCATGGCGATGGTTCTCCTTCTTCTTCACCTTCATCGTCACTTTCACCCTCTCCTTCAGTGTCCGAACACAGTTATAGGGAAACCAATCGTGAGGATAGGGGAAAAGGAAGTGAAAGACATTGATGAGACAGTTGAGAACGAGGACGAGGGCATTATAAGGAATCAAGGCATAGAAGAAGGGAGAATAGGGAACCGCTTAGACACCATAGACGCTATGAACGAGACGATCACGAAGAACCCCTACTTGCAACTAGAAGCATGTTAGATATAACGGAGGTCGTAAGAGTTCCAACAAGGCACCAAAAGGATAGCAGGATCAAGAGGTTAGACATGAACAACATCCCACGATTTGAAGGGGGATACAACGCTAATCCTCAAAATCATTTACAAGCATTCCACGATACATGTGCCTTGCAAAACATAAAAAATGAATGGCAAAAACTGAAGTTGTTCCCAAGGACACTAGTGAAAGAAGCTAAAAGCTGATACCGGTCCTTAGAGCCAGAATCCATTCAAAGGTGGAGTACAATGTTAGAACTTTTCAATGATAAGTACCAAACATACTCCCGAGTGTCTAACCTACAGAAACAAATCCAAGGATGGAAGCAAGGAAATCATGATTGGATGTTGCCATGGGCTGCTATTACGCACTGTTACATCGTTGCCCTGGCCATAGTTATTCACAGCGGGATCAACTACGCCATTTCATGGATGGACTTAGGCATGAAACAAGAAAAACCCTTGGGACGTATGCCCAAGGAAGATTATCAGAGCTTAGGTCTCATCAAATTCATAAATTGCTAGAGCAAGTAGCCAAAGAAGAAGGTGAGCTATGAAAGAGAGAAAGTGCAAAAGAATACAACCGAGCTCCTTCTCTCTGAAAAAGGGGACTGAGATTTTGTAAGGAGGAAGAAGAGTCACCACTCGAAGAGATGGTGAATAGGAAAACTTTGCCTCTCCAAAAGTTAACAACAAAAGTATCGAAAAAGGTAGACCAAATGTGGGACTCCCTGGATAGTAGGTTTGAAACTGTTCTCAAAATTGTAGAGGAGTCTAGGAAGTGAGGTAGTGACCGTGACCAAAAGAAAAAGAGGGAAGTGGAAAATGCACATAACAAGGGTAAGGACAAAATGGCCATCACAGAAGAGGTTGTGGATTCAGACATGGACAATGATGGTGGATGCGAGATATGCCAATACGACCATCTTAAGGGATGTTGCCCAATGATCTCACATCTACAAGAGTCTAGGCTGTATGCACTCAACCCACGACTTAACAAACGACAAGCACCCCAATGGTTACCTTGTCCCCAAGGTAACCCAAGGCAATTTCACCAACCTTCAACACATTATCCAAGTGGAACTCCACACAACTCATTGAGCAACATCAACAGTGGCAATACCCACAGTCATGGGGGATGCCACCACCAAGGCAACAATACCCCTACCGACAACCGAACCCATATGGCTACTACGTGCAGCATCCAATCTCTCCATGTGACTCTGTTAGTCACATTACACCACAACATCACTACCAAGCCTGTGAGTATTATAGAACTACTTCTCCTAGGGAAGATAACCGACAAACTACCATCCTTCAAATTCATCTGCAACTCTCACACCAATAGCTCCATTACCACCTACTCCAGCAATTCAAGGGGAACTCCTTACTCAACCACAGCAATGCAATGCCACAAGGGCTATGAATCCTCAACCCGCTGTTGGTTCTGACAACCGTATGAAGAAAAGACCTTTCTTCAGAACCAGTAGTCCAACCAAGCCCTTACAACCACAAGCGGTTAAACCTCTCAACGCCTCCCCATCAAACAAGGCTTCAAAGCTCCCTTCAAACTAAACACGGAGCTCAACGCATACGATTATGTTAACACATGTCGTTATTGACTGAATCAAGGTTGGCCACCTTCTTAGGAAATTCTCTAATCCTGGAAGCCCTCTAATCTATCTCCAAATCATTGGGAATGAGCCATGCAAAGCTCTTCTAGATTTAGGTTCTGGAGTCAACTTAATATCACAAGAAATGTACAAAGCCTGGAACCTGCCTCCATTAAGGAAGAGTAATATTCGCCTAGAGCTGGCTGACTAGTCCATCACTGTTCCCTTGGGACTGGTGGAGGACATTGTGACCACTGTGTATGGGTGGTCATACCCAGCTGATTTCCTAGTGATACAAGTGAATAACGGTAAAGGGGACTTCCTAATAATAATGGGAAGAGCATGGCTAAGTACTATAGATACACACCTAGGAATCCATGATCTTTCCTTGGAAATATCTAAGGAGAACACTTTTGGAAAGATCGAGAAGAAGAAGGTTCCATGCATCGCATACAGTGATACAGGGCGCAATTACATGCAGAGATCATGGGTTGTGCAAAGTTTAGCATTGCCCGCATGTAACTGATGTGGACAAGACATTAATATACAAAAGTGCCTGTATGCAGCAACCACACGACAAAAAGACACCCAATGGCTGATAGTTGATCAAGAGAGCAACTCACTAACGTGCATGGAACTAACTGAGGGAATAACTTGCGCTTACATCGAAAGCATGGATGCACTAGCTCAAGCCCGCTGCCAACTTTCAAGCCTTAACCTTGAAAACATCAACTGGGCCATTGCCCACCGGTCTGGAATATATGACCCTCGAAAATGGAAAGTCGGTAATCATCAATGCAAGACTTGCTTTCAAACAAAAAGGAAGACTGCTGAAAGTAATAAACAAGTGGTCAAAAGCCTTTGCCTGGTCATATCCCAAATTAACTAGAATAGATCCTAGGATATGCCAACATAGGATTTACACTGACCCCTCCATGAGACCTCGAAAACAACCGCAGAGGCGATTGAACCGAAAATTGAAGCAAGTAGTAAAAGAAGAAATAGAACAGCTTCTTAAGGCTGGGTTCATTTATCCTATTACTGATAGAGAATGGGTTAGCCCTTTGGTAATCGTGCCTAAAAAGGAACGCAAATGGAGGGTGTGCATATATTTTAGGTTGCTAAACATGGCAACATTTAAGGATCACTTTCTGTTGCCATTCGTTGACCAAGTCTTAGAAACCATAGCAGAGCATCGTTATTACCGTTTTCTGGATGGCTATAGTGGATACAACCAAATACGGATAGCCCTAGAAGACCAAGCCAAGACAACGTTCACCGGTCCGTGGGGAACATTTACGTATAAAGAAATGTCGTTTGGCTTGTGTAATGCTCCTGCCATGTTTCAACGCCTAGTTCTAAGCATATTCCAATAGCAGATAGGGAATGGAGTGGAAGTCTTTATGGACGACTTCTCCACCTATGGAACAAGTTTTGATCAAGCCTTGGACCAATTAGAGCAAGTGCTGAAAAGATGCGTAGAAACTAATCTAAGGCTCAACTAGCAGAAAAGCCATTTAATGGTCCAAGAAGGCATAGTACTTGGGCATAAGGTTTCACATGCAAGAATAGAGGTAGACCTAGATAAAATTAGGATCATTCAAGAAATTACCCGTCAATCGGAAACTATCAAAGACATTCAGTCATTCCTTGGACACACTAGCTACTATATAGAATGGCCAGTGCACATAATACCTCTAATAGGGGATGACCTTGTCACTATTTCGGATCTCCTTCTTCCAACTTAGTCATGGGGGAGACGACCACCTCTACTAACCATTTGAGGCCCTTAGTTAATTTCTAAGTTTTTGTTTTACACATTTTTTTTTTACAAATTTCTTTAACTTTTCTTACTTTTGTTTTGCAACATCGTTTATACTTTTTCATTTCTTTGAGTAACTGTTTGTTTTGTTTGTTTTTGTTTTTGTTTTTGTTTTTGTTTTTGTCTTTTTTTTATTGTTTTTGCATTGTTAGATTCGTCACCTAATAAGTGCTCCTAATGGTGGTATGAACTGTATTTTATTGATTGCTACTGTTTGGTTTTTACCTTTGAGTTATAATGTTGATACTAAGGTATGGTTATTTTGATATAATAGGCAATGAGTCCATGTCATTCATGCATCTATGAATTTCTATAGTCTCTCTTGGCTTGGAACTGTACAATCTCTTTCTTTAATAATAAAACTATTAACGAATTGGTGACTGGGCATTTCTCAAACTAAAGAAGGACTCAAGGATTGAAAAGGGTGTGACTTCAAGGGGATTTGGTGCATTTGTGCTAGCCATTCTCTTAGGTGCTTGAATGTTTTCTTCTTGAGTTTTTCCTTACCATTTCGACATTGCTCCATTATCGGGAAGCTGAGCCAATAAACATAAGCCTTTTCATGGTGTGGTTCTCACGCAAAAAAAAAGCAATGAGAATTCAAAGCATACCCCTTAGACAAAATAATCATCTAGGCTGGGCTACAAGCACTGGTTATGGAACTAAACAAACATGTTCCCTCTAACTAAGGCCCTGTCTCGCTTCCTACTTTTCCCTTTCTCGTTTCCTCAGAATGGTGATGACTCTTTCGTGGAAGCATTCTTATTACTTCAAGTGGATGGATTGGCCAAGTGTATTAATGCGAAGTCACTAGATGTGGATTGTTTGAGGCTGGATTTGGAATGAGATCTACTCAGTCACATTAACCATTAATACATAAGGGGCTATACACCACCTTGTTCTTGGGACTCCATTCCATTCTCTTCTTCCCATCATTCTTTCTCCATTTTTTACCTCATTACCGATTATATCAGTTGTATATATTTTGGTTGATGCATTGTTTTCTCTTTGGTGAATTCTTGGGGTTAAGTCTTTAACTCTTGCTCCCAAATGACATTTCCAAAGCCTATAGACTCTGTAAATGTGGGTTTGTTAGGGCATAAAGGGCATGAGCCAGCTTTGGGGAGGACCCACTGGCATTCCTATTTGGTGCATCAGTTAACTTCTTTCCTTTAAACATTTTCGCAATCAACATTTCTTTTGTTCATTCCCATCTCTGACATCTATTCTATTGATGTTGTCGTTGTTTCTTTTTCTCCATCTTTCTTATTCCTTATCTTTTTCCATTCTATCGCTACCAGAGGTTCGCTTTTAGTCATGGGGGCCCTGGTCCAATTTTTTCAATTTTTCCTAACCCCTACACCTTGGGTAGTCACTAGTGTTATATATCTAGAATCCATATTGGCCATATCACAACACAGCCAATGGACCTTACACCGAGGCAAGGTATCAACTGTATTGTGATTTACTTATCCTTGCTCATATGTGATTGTGTTGTGTGTGTAGATGGCAATCATATCGCAATGGACTGGACCTGGAGGAAACACTCAGGATGAACTGGTGCTGGAACGGTTGTGCAAGGAACAAGATTGATGGCGCGGTCATGGATGGACAACAGAAGGCACATTCTTGGCATTGGCAGCAACACGTCTTCTCCTTTTCTCTCCCTCTCTCTTCTCTCTCAGCTGCCAAATAAGGCTGGATGTCAATTGTGTATAGTGTTCACTCTTGTGGTCATGAACACTAATGTTGCCATGTATTGTAATGTTGATCTGTTCACAGGCCATCCCATTCACCATTAGTTGTCATTCAAGTCAATAATCTCATACCTTCCCAATATTTTGTAAGGAACTTGAAGACGAGTTTTTATTCAGTCATGGGGCTATGATGAGCTGCGATATCGCGTACGTGATATCGCATCCGCCACACGATATCGCATCCTGCCTCATCTTCTATAAATAAGAGGCGACGCCCTTAGTTCCAGGGGAGTTAGACTTAGACTCTTAGCCAGATTTTTGCAGTTTAGTCATTTCAAAGTTAGAATTATTTCTATGTTCCCACAATAGGAGTCATAGAGTGAACAGATCTTTGTTCGAGCAATTTGTACCTGAGCACAATTTTGTGTACAGCAATAAAGACGAACTTTATGATAAACCTTGCAGCATACAAATTAAGTTAATTAGTAATTAATTATTGTTTAATGCTTTCCTAGTTAATTAATATCTCTCTCAACCTTCAACCCCCTTAGGTAAATACACTTAGTACAACCACTTTGAGCATGCATGTAGCGCTTGGTAACCCAGTAACGATTAGCATTTGGTAATCTCAGCAACG
>MNCI01036339.1:47910-64274 GCA_015680685.1 Gnetum montanum | reverse complement strand
TTTTACCAAAAGAACCATACCTTAATATCAGCATCATAATTCAAAGGTAAAAATCAAACATTAGCAATCAATATGATATAATTCAATCCACCATCATGAGCACTTATTGGATGATGGATAAGAGCAATCAAGCAAATAAGAAAATAGTAAAAATATGAACGATGGTGTAAAACAAAAATACGAAAAGTTAAAAGAATGTGTAAAACAAAAATCTGTAAAACAAAAACGTGTAAAACAAAAATGTGTTAAACAAAAATTCAAAAAGAACTGAGGGCCTCGATTGATCGGCAGAGGTGGCCATCTCCCCCATGATTGAGTTGAAAGGAGGAGATCTAAAATAATGAGCAAGGTCGTCCCTTCTCAGAGGTAGCATATGTACTGGTTGTTCTAAACTCATGAAAAGGTTTGGTTGGTTGCATGTTGACCAAAAGTTTCTTATCTAAGTTCTCAGGTTTGTATATTGTCATGGCCCCTAAAGGAAAAGTTGCATAAATAATATAAGGTCCTTCCCACAGTGTTTGAAATTTAGTACATTGTGGCACATGTGTGGGATTCCAATAGAGAACCTTATCTCCCGGTTCAAAAGGTACATCCTTTTTCATTAATTCCACCAATGGTTTGGCAACCTTTGAAAAGTTCTTAATAAATCTCCTATAGTAACTAGTATGTCCAAGGAATGATCGAATATTTTTAACAATTTCTGGTTGATGGGTAATTTCTTGGATAACTTTGATTTTCTCGAGATCTACCTCTATCCCTATGTGTGAGATTTTGTGCCCTATCTGTTGAGGAGCAAGCTTAGCATTGATAATTACCGATTTTCCATTTTTAAGGAACGTGTATTCCATACCGATGGACAATGGTTTCAACTCGAGAGGCTCCTACTTAAATTTCTCAGGGATTTCCAACTTCCCCTAGTTGACATTTTCAAGGTTAAGACTTGGAAGTTGGTGGTGGACTTGCTCTAATGCGTCTATGATATCGATGTAAGCACAAGTCAAACTCTCAGTTGGTTCCATGCATATGAGTGAACTGCTTTCTTGATCAGCTGTCAACCACTAGGTGCCTTCTTGTCGTGTGGTTGTTGCATACAGGCACTTTTGTATATTAATGTCTTGTGCACACCGATTGCATGCAAGCAGTGCTAAAATTTGCATAACCCATGATCTCTGCATGCAATTGCACCCTGTCATTGTATGCGATGCATGGAACTTTCTTCTTCTCGATCTTTCTGAATGTATTTTCCTTTGATATTTCTAGGGTAAGATCATAGATTCCTAGGCGTGCGTCAATGGTGCTTAGCCATGCTCTTCCCATTATGATTGGGAAGTCCCCCTTACCGTTGTTCACCTAAATCACTAGGAAGTCAGCTAGGTATGACCACCCACAAATAGTGGTAACAACATCTTCCACCAGTCCCAATGGGACAATTATGGACTGGTTGGCCAACTCTAAACGGATGTTGCTCTTTTTCAATGGAGGCAGGTTCCAGGCCTTCTACATTTCTTAAGAAATCAAGTTGACACCAGAACCTGAATCCAAAAGCGCCTTGCACAGCGCATTTCCAGTGATTTGTAAGTATATCAAAGGACTTCCAGAATTAGAGAATTTCCTAGGAAGGTGGCTAGCTTTGATCCAATCAATGACGGCATGTGTTAACATAACCGTATGGGTTGAGCTCAGTGTTTCGTTTGAAGAAAGCCCTTAAGCCTTAATTGATGGGGAGGCATTCAGAGGTTCAACTGCTTGTGGTTGTGAGGGCTTGGTTGGACTGTTAGTTCTAAAGAAAGGTCTTCTCTTCATATGGTTGTCAGAACCAATAGTGGGTTGAAGATTCACAGCCCTCGGGGCATTGCGTTGCTACGGTTGAGTGGGGAGTTCCCCTTGCATCGCTAGAGCAGGTGATAATGGAGTTATCAGTGTGAGAGTTGCGGATGGATTTGGAGGGTGGTATGTCTGTGGGTTATCTCCCCTAGGAGAAGGAGTCCTATAATAATCCTGAGTTTGATAGTGATGTTGTGGTGTCACGTGACCAACAGAGTCACGTGGAGAGCTTGGTTGCTACACGTAGTAGCCATATGGATCTGGTTGCTGGTAGGGGTATTGTTGTCTTGGTGGTGGCATCCCCCATGACTATGGGTATTGCCACTGTTGGTGTTGCTCAATAGGTTGTGGTGGAGTTCCACTTGGATAATACATTGAAGTTTGGTGGAACTGCCTTGGGTTACCTTGGGGATAAGGTAACCGTCGGGATGCTTACCGTTTGTTAAGTTGTGGGTTGAGTGCATACACCCCAAACTCTTGTAAATGTGAGATCACTGGGCAACATCCCTTAGGATGGTTGTATTGACATATCTCACATCCACCGTCATTGTCTGTATCTGAATCCACAACCTCTTCGGTGATGGCCATTTTACCCTTACCTTTGTTACGTGCATTGTCCACTTATCTCTTTTTCTTTTTGTCATAGTCACTACCTCGCTCCCTAGACTCCTCTACAATTTTAAGAACAGTTTCAAATCTACTATCTAGGGAGTCCCACATTTGATCTACCTTTGCCAACACTTCTGTTGTTAATTTTTGGAGCAGCAAAGTTTTCCTATTCACCATCTCTTCAAGTGGTGACTCTTCCTCCTCTTCACAGAATCTCACTCCCCTTTTTCGGAGGGAAGGATTTCAGTTGTATTCTTCCGCACTTTCTCTCTTACATAGCTCCCCTTCTTCCTTAGCTACTTGCTCTAGCAATCTACGAACCTGATGAGACCTAAGCTCTAATAATCTCCCTTAGGCATACGTTCCAAGGGTTCTCCTTGATTCATGCCTATGTCCATCCACGAGATGGCACAGTTGATCCCGCTGCGAATAACCATGGCCAGGACAATGATGTAACAGTGCGTAATAGTGGCCCATGGTAGCATCCAAGGGTTTATGATTTCCTTGCTTCCATCCTTGGATTTGTTTTTACAGGTTAGACACTCGGGAGTACGTTTTATACTTATCATTAAACAGTTCTAACATCGTACTCTACCTCCGAATGGATTCCAGTTCTAAGGACTGATACCAGCTTTTTGCTTATTTCACTAATGTCCTTGGGAACAACTTCAGTTTTTACCATTCGTTCTTGATATTCTGCAAGGCACACGCATTGTGGAATGCTTGTAAGTGGTTTTGAGAATCATTGTTGTATCCCTCTTTAAATCGTTGGATATTGTTCATGTCTAACCTCTTGATCCTACTATCCTTTTGGTGCCTTGTTGGAACTTTTTATGGCCTTTGTGATATCTAACATGCTTCTGGTTGTGAGTAGGGGTTCTTCGTGGTCATCTCGTTCATAACATCTGTGATGTCTATGCGGTTCCCTACTCTCCCTTCTTCTATGTTGTGATTCCCTAGAGTGCCCTCATCCTCGTTCTCGATTGTCTCGTCAATGTTTTTCACTCTATCTTCCTTTATCCTCATAGTTAGTTTCCTTATGACTGCATCCCGACACCGAAGGAGAGGGTGAATGTGATGATGAAGGTGAAGAAGAAGGAGAACCATCGTCATGACGGTGTTTTCTACCTTCTCTTCAGTGGTCTTGGCCTTGATCGTGATTACTATCAGAACGTCTACCCTTATTGTGTGTTTGTGTTCCCTCGTTGAACACTTCGTGTTCATGGGGATCAGAACTAGGGTTTTGAACTGTGGAGTGGAGGTTCTGATACACCACCTCCTGACCATTGTTAGGAGGGGGAACATCATTTGGTGGGGAACCTGTTGAAACTAGTTCGCCATCATCAATTTCGCTTAAAACATGTGGGGCGTTATGGGGCCCTTTACCCTTCAAGGATGCATGGTAACTCTCCTGTCACAAGTCCCGTTGACGTTGTGCTTCTGTGGGATGATAGTCCCTTGTGTCATGATCGCATGCCACGTATTTCACGTATAAAAGCAGCATGCCTATTCGTGTGAGAGCACGAAGGAGCATGTTGGGGACTAATCAATCTAGAGGCAACACGATGTTACCCTCCAAGTCTCTCCAACACAGTTGTTCATTTTGGTGGAGGATAAAGGTGAAATCAGGTACATACTCATCGTGATAAGTATATACTACTCGAAATTGTTGAGGAACTGGTGCATCTTGGTTACGTGTATGATGCCGCTGACTGTCTCTTGTGTTAGTGCTAGGCGGTGAAGTGCTCTTGTGCGAAGAAGAAGACATTTTCGTCTTATTCGGTGTGCGATTTACTGTTGTCTTATCTTTCCTTTGATCAACCCTAAGGGTTCGTTCTAGCGTCCCAACGACATGGATGATTTCCTATGTTCTACGTAATGCACAAACAACTAAGTCCCTGGCAACAGCGCCAATGATGAGCAGTGAGATACCCCTACGCTCAACCATACGAATACAAGCATTTCACGCACGATCTGGTTGAACTCCAAGGACTAAGTGCTTACACACCCTAATGGAACACTCAGGGTTAATTAATCATTATCTTCCCAAACTAACTTATATGTCATGATTGTATGGTTAAGTAAGCTTGAGGCATATGATTTTTATAGCTTTTATGTTTTTATGTCCTGCTGCTAATAAAGAAGGAGAGAGAGAGAGAACTAAGTGACTAATTTAACTTAACTACTAACTAACTAGGCTTTAAACTAATCCTAACACCAGCATCTATTCTCACTTGTCATACACATCCTAAACTAGCGCAAAACTACTAGAATTACCAAACACTAATCGTTACTGGGTTACCAAGTGTTACACGCATGCTCGAAGTGATCGTACTGTGTGTGCTAATAACAGAAATGTAAAGTGCATAAAATAAAATAAAATAAATGCAAAATAAAATAAAATAAATGCAAAATAAAATAAAGGAAATGAGTAAGAAAACAAATCTCAAGTGCTGCAAGGATGAATCCAAGAGCTCGTCTTTATTGTCGTACACAAGGTGTGCTCAGGTACACAATGCTCGAATAAAGATCCGTACACACTTAGACCTCCTGCTGCGGGCACATGGCTAGAGTTTTGCTACTTGACTCCTAAAAGACATCCTCTTCTAAATTCTTCTTCTTCTTCTTGACTCCTCTCTAGTGTGTGCCTGGGCACCGTATTTATAGACTTGGGAGCAACTACTTTAATAATTACAAAAACTACCACTCTAATTTTAGAGAAACTGCCCCTCTAATTTTAAAGAGAAACTGCCACTCTAATTTTAACCTCTTTAATAATTAGAGTAACTGCTCTAATAATAACCACTCTAATTATTAGAGTAACCGCCTCAATAATAACCACTCTAATTATTAGAGAAACTGCCTCTCTAATTTTAACCACTCTAATAATTAAAGTAACTACTCTAATAATAACCACTCTAATTATTAGAGTAACTGCCCTAATTACCACTCTAATTATTAAAATAACTGCTCTCATCACTGATGTTAGGAACATTTAGAAACTAGTTATGAATAGTTAAAATAAATTAGCCACTTAGTTCTCTCTCTCTCTCCTTTATTAGCAAAAGACATAAAAAAAGGTAAAAGCTATAAAAATCATATACCTCAAGCGTACTTAACCATATAATCGTGACAATACAAGTAAGTTTGGGAAGATAACGATTGATTAACCCTGAGTGTTCCATTAAGGCGCGTAAGCACTTAGTTCTTGGAGTTCAACCGAATCGTACATGAAACGCTCGTATTCGTATGGTTGAGTGTAGGGGTACCTCGCCACTCATCAACTGTAACAGTCACGTAGCAAAAGTATTAGACTTAATAAAATACAAAAGCGCAATAGGTACAGATAACCTTATAATATTTAAAATCAAAATAAAAGGGCTAATAAAAAGAAACATAGCTTACAGGGTATAGTTAATATAACAAATAGGTCAATAAGCATAGACATAGACGTTAGCAACAAGACATCAAAAGTTCTAACCACAAACATACCAAGGGGTAAGGGGTGTCTAGAGCAAGGGTGTTACAAGTATGGTGGCTTAAAATAAAATATTAGAAAGAGAATGTATTATATAGAAAGGATCCCAATCTTTGAGTCTTTGAACTTTTCACTATTATAATTTAGTGTTGCCCACTACAGTCAAACCCATAAATTAAAGCTTCCAAATTAAGACTTACCACTAGGCTAACACCATACTTATTTTTCAAGTTAGGATTAAATTAATACCTTATTATGATTATTTAATTTTAAAACTTTTCTTTAGAAATTTACAACACTAATTATTAAAATCTTAATAACATTTTCATTGTACTTCAAATCTTATATGCTAGTACCTAAGCCGTCAAAACTTAATTAACGAGTTATACTTTCCGTTCTATACTATAAACAAGATCGAATTCTCGGGAATTAAAATTATTTTGCAAGGATAGGATAGTCTCAAGTGCGTAAAGTTGAAATCTAGGGAATGGATGATTTGAATACATTGAAAAACAATAAATCAAGTTGTCTTTCATAATGCATCTTTGACCAGCTTTGGAATAACTTGGGGTTGTTGCACCAGACTACAATCCCCCAAAAAATGTGAATAATTCAATGAACGACACCACCAATCAATCATTCCATTTCAAGCAAGGAAGTAAGGAAAACAAATTTGCCATGATATGAACAAAGAAGGAAGGGCGAAGCATGGGACCTATTGGTGCAGGCGGCTATCAACGTAAATGCTGAATTCCACCTTTAACATCCATCACATTTGTTGCAAAAGACAAGAGTTCAAATTTGTAGATACACATTACCTTTCTAGAAGATTGCAAAAGACAAGGGTTCAAATTTGTAGATACACAATACCTTTCTAGGTTGAAGCTATGGTGAAGAGAAGATCAACAACACGCAGCTAACCTCCTTCTCGTAGACCCATGCCCATTGATGTGGCAAAAGCTTAAAAACTTTTGAGTTTTGACCCATTTATCGAGAAGAAGAACACATATATGATGAGGTTGATCATGACTACAATTATTACGAAAACACACCCAGCTACTATGACACGAATCATGAATGTTCCATGGAAAAACAAATCTCTCTACTTTTCTTCACCTTTTGGAAAGAGGTAGTTTGGGTTGAGACGTTAGTTGCATGTGCACGCCGTGGGGTCCTGGGGGAGGGGGGCCAAGGTATGGACAACGTGGGTGTCCCATATGGGTAAGTTGTGTTACATTGCTTACTTGTAAAGCTGAAATTTATACCAAACTCGCACATTGTAAAATTGGCATATCGGTCTGAACGACAACCTGCTTACACCACGACGGCGGAAAGCCATGGCATTTTTCGCATGAAATCCGCTGCCTTGACATTCTAAACTAAAAGGCAAATAACTTTCATCCAACGGTCAGGAGCGGAGCCACGAAAAACAAACAGCAAACAACAACAGTGGGAACGCAATCGCGAACCAGCGGCACCAAGCCACTCCATTCAAGGTTGAACAACAAGCTTAATCAGTTTCCTCAGAGAAAATTAAAATTGCTGCCGTAATGATGCGCGCCAAAGACGTGAAAGGTTTGGCCAGATTAACAGATATTTGGGGCGTAGTTTTTTTTGTCTAGCTCGGCGTAATAATGTTGCGAAGACAAAAACCATGGCACAGCGAAAGCTACGCCAGTGGGCAGACGGGAACACCATAAAGAGGAAACCTCCAAAGACTTTGTCCTCTTTTGCCCTTGGCTACCCCAACAGAGCAGCACGAGGCACCAGCTAGCGAGGGGCCGCCCCTGTTTATTTTTTTATTTAGCTTTTAACCCGCGGGACCCGGTCGCCACGTGACGACAGCTAGGAACAGTTACGGCACGTGTGGAAATGCGTGATTGGTCGTGGCCGACGCAGGGTCACTTTTTTTTAAGTGGTTTTTCGGTGTTCTTTGCTTGCATTGGTCCCGTGGTCCCCGCCACGTTTGGATTACGTAACGTGGCAATGCATGTGACGAAAGGACGGCTCAGCGGAGCGAGAAAACACAAACACAAGACAAGACAAGACAACAGGACACAACACACATACGCACAGCACGCACTTCTGTGCATGAGGATGGAATGGGCAGTGACTGCTGCGTCGCTGTCAAAAACCCAACTGTAAACCCATCTCTAACCACTCCACGTAATCGTGGCAGGAGCAGTAGTTTTACTCTGGTTTGGTTGGGCGACCCAGCCAGAAATTCAGGGTCTACGCCTAGGTTTTTTTTTTTTTCCTCGCTAAAGGTAAATTTTATCCATGTGTCCATGTCCTTCAATGATGTATACGATAAAATTTGAAGGACACAATGACAATTTTATAAATGCTCCTCTCTTATCGCTCCTAACTACTTCTTTACGTTACAATCGGTAAGGCGAGAAATGAAAATTTTTGTCCTTGCTGCCCGGCTGCCCCACCTCGGCCTCGGGCTCTGCAATTGCAGTTTTAAAAGGACCAGCAGAGCGGAGAGTCGATCCAGTCCAGAGTCCCCCGCTGCCACGGAAGCGGCGCCTTATCGAATTGCCGCACATGCCTGAATTCAGCACTGACAACTGTCGCAAGATGTACATCGCCTCGTCGTTGTCGTCCATCATCCGGCTTTTTCGCTTTTATTTTGCTTGTTTCTTCTTTTCGCTTTTATTTTTCTTGTTTCTTCCTCGCAGATAACGTGGGTGTCGCATTTCCTCGCGCCCTGTTGCAATTGTGAGCCACTCGGTCAAAATGTATTTTTCGGAACAAGGAAGTGGTGCGATGGCATCCGTCATGCTTTCTTAGGAGTGCACCGTTTGACCGCAAGCCTCCTACTGCCCTAGATGGAGCCCAACGGAAGGCGTTGCATTCACGCTGAATTGCAGAGGTCCCGTTGCCTGTGGTTGTGTTTCTTCTTTTTAAATATGTGGTGCTGGAGAGAATTTTGCTGCTAAAAGGGTGAGACATTTTTTTAGTGGGCATGATTTTAATTCCTTTGCTGGTGGCCCGATAAGGATCGAACAGTGTGGGTCCTTCGGAAAATAGCGGAATGGATCATGCCATAAGGCACCGGCTCGGCTGCAACAGTAATAGCAACAAAGAAACAACAACGAATCATAGCTCACGCAGCAGCATTTCTGATCACGTTAATTAAAGAAAGCTGTGGATTTCGACACATGTCTGGTGCAGGTGTGCCGTAAGGACGTCACCCTGACCCAGGAACCGCCGTGCCGTTGCACCTTGCATGCAATATGAGGCTTAGTTTTTGAGAACCTTGTGAAGGTGTGTGTGAAAAGCGAGCGATGACCTTTTAACAAAGGAATAGTAGGTTGACAAATGGATCCGTGACGGTTACAGCCGTCGATTTATGCTCTCGCGTTTAAATATAATTCAATTTTGAAAGCGCCGTGCCATGCAAATCATTTGATGAGATTAGCTACCTTGCAAAATTGATATCGTATACATAAATAGGCCATGTGCCGTATTTGCGCAGCCAATTCAATTCGTAGAAATCTGGAAGCCTGGATGACATCGGGGATGACGGTGCGCGACAAGGAGCCGAGTTCCAAGGCTGAGCGCCCGAATTTTACCTTACACGAGCTGAAAGGTAAGGGTTGAGTTAATACATATACTGTGTATCGGATTTTGTAAGGTCAAAAGGAAGGAAAGTAAAACAAAAGAACTGGGCCGTTAGCTGCCCGTCACAAATGGGATAATAAAATCTGGATCGCGTCCCTAACAGGCATGGAAGCGAGCAAGGGTGGGGATATCGCAGAAAGAGAGGAGAAGAAAGATTTGTGATAAAGTCGGGAACAGTGCAGCGGCAGCTAAGAGGAGGTGGTGCCACAACCGTAGAGCATAGATGGAGGAGAGAAAGTCAGGTGGGGAAAGCGGCAAATAGACCAACAAGGAACGCCATGCGACACCAAATGCAAGGATCAATCCAAATCTGTCCCTGTTGCTGTTGCGTTCGGCGCCGAATTTAGAAAACCGGGTCCCCAACAGGCGCTGGTTGTTTCTGAATCTCACGGTCTCGATGTTCGTGCTGTCGGATCGGATGCGGACTAACAAGGCCGCAAAAGGCGTCCCTGTTGCACAGGACCTTCTTATAGAAGCTTGGTCGCACCTGGGTTGGCCACAAACACAGAAACAAACCACAGCCAGAGCAATCCTCCTCAGCAGCCGCAACTAGAACCACGCACGCACCCACCACGATCGTCATCGTCGTCGTTCATGGCTGCCCGCTGCCGCAAAACAGAGGACGACGAGGGGGACCCGTCGCCCTCGACGGCGCCGGCGCCGGGGCCGACGGTAGTAGTGGCACAGTGGCCGGAGCCCATTCAGCGAGTGCAGGCGCTGTCGGAGAGCGGAATCGGCGAGGTGCCGCAGCGTTACGTGCGGCCTGAGAGTGTTCGCGCCAGCATAATCACAGTGGACGAGTACGACGCTTCGTCAAAGGGCGTCAACATTCCGGTGATCGACCTTGGCGGCCTCGATGATACCGCCGGCGGCCGACGGGAAACTGTCCTCCGGCAAATATCAGAGGCATGCCGCCACTGGGGCTTCTTCCAAGTGGTGAACCACGGGGTACCGGTGGAGGTGCTGCGGCAGGCGCGCGAGACGTTCCGCCAGTTTTTCCACCTTCCCATGGACGAGAAGCAGAAGTACGCCAACGACCCTGTTACTTACGAAGGCTACGGCAGCCGTCTCGGTGTCGACAAGGGCGCCACGCTTGACTGGGGCGACTACTTCTTTCAGCACTTCTGGCCGCTCGCCCTTCGCAACGTCAATAAATGGCCCGCCCGACCCACCATCTTGAGGTAAAGCACTACACACAACACTACCAGTCTTCTCTCTAACTAATGTCCCAACTGAACGTAATCGCCGCAAGTGCAAACACCAATCAATCGCTTGATCAGATTCTTGATTCTTTTTGCGTCCTCGTTTTCCCGTTGTTATTGTTGTTGGTGTGGTTTCTGTTCGGTTCGGTTAGTTGCGCGCACGCGTTTTGGGTGGGATGGGAGAAAACAAAGATACTCAACAAAAACAATATCCCAGTGCTGTTGAGAACCATAAGTATAACCATAACCATAGACGAGAATAGCAAGTACGTTTTACGTTTACGTTTACGTACCTTTGTTGGCTTCTTATGAAACAAAGGTTCGCTTCATTCTTTTATCTTTAGCGGCCGGGTCGGTGCAAGCTGGGCCTGATGAGGAAGCCAAGATGCCGACTCCCACTAAGCGTGGCTAAGGATGAGAGATTCCGAAGCGAATGAAAGGCGAGAGTGGCGAATGACGAAAAGGCCGCGTCACCTGCCTCGTGCCTCTGCGTCCTCCTCGTCTAGGAGGAGGGACCGCGACCGGAACCGGAATCAAGACCGTTTCGTGTGTGAAACCGACGGCTCTCTGCAACTATGGCCCTAGGGCCAACGCGTGGGTGCGTGTGCCGGAATATTTTATTCGGTTGCGTCAGAGAATCGCTAGATACGCTTTCAGACAAGATATATACATGATAATGAGATATATTCATGACGCATGGACCCAGCGGTGGCCTGATGGTTGCGACATTTTTGTTGCTTGTTTTAAATTTTAATTGCTTTTGCAGAGACGTCATGGAGGAGTACGCCGAGCAGCTACAGCGGCTGTGCAGGCGCTTGCTGCGTGCATTCTCGGTCGTGCTGGGGCTGCCTGACGACGCCATGCAGGATGCCTTCGGTGGAGAAGAATGGGGCATTTGCATGCGCAGCAACTATTACCCGCCCTGCCCACAGCCCAACCTCACCCTGGGACTCAACACACACTCCGACCCAGGCGGCATCACGGTGCTCCTTCCCGACGACAAGGTCCGCGGACTGCAAGTGCTCAAGGACTCCCGCTGGATCCTCGTCGACACCGTTCCAGACGCCTTCATCATCAACGTCGCCGATCAACTCCAGGTATCCCATCGCATCGCATCGCATCGCATCGCATCGCATCGCATCGCATCGCATCCTCACTCTCTTATTTAGCATCACGGCCTGACAGCCGTCATGACACATTAATTCCTTATTAGGTACAGTGACATAACATCGCTAGTTTAATTAAATTTAGAGAATAGGAGATTCGAATCGGGAAGCAGGCCCCGCTGATCTGCTTTAGTGGGTGTGCGTGCAGATACTGAGCAACGGCATATTCAAGAGCGTGGAGCACAGAGTGGTAGTGAACTCCAAAAGCGAGAGGATATCCCTGGCCATGTTCTGCAATCCTGAAGGACCTAAGCTGGTGGCACCGCTGCCGCAGCTTGTGACGCCCGAGCGGCCGGCTAGGTACTCACCCATGACGTTCAATCAGTATCGCCTCTACATCCGCACCAAAGGTCCACTCGGCAAGTCCCAAGTAAACTCCATGGCTAAAAAAGAGCAGCCCAAATTAAACCAATAATTATAAAATTCCCCCTCATACTCTCTCTTGTGTGTAATTCTGCCGCCTAGTATCAAAAATATAAGCTTGTCTGTACACACGAAGCTACTTTATTATCTGTGCACAGAAGAAGGGATGGTATGGAGGAGAAGGAAAAGACATGGCAAATTCTGATTTACAAGTTGGGAAGGAAGCGCGAGTGGTGGAGATTGTGTATGGTAAGGATGGCAATACATACAGCGGCGGTGGCTGTGGATGTGGCAACGCCAACGCCAACGCTAACGCCAACGCCCATGGTTGTACATACATAGTAGCTTTTCATGGTCAGAATTCGTAAAATCGCATGTCGGCAGCGCCCTGGTGGCGTTGCTGTCGCGGACATCCGTGCATGTGAATTCCCTCCGCAGTTGCAGTCGCAGTCGCAGTCGAGTGGTGCAGCGCTTGAGACTGGACCGGAGGAGGAGTTAGAGTCGTCTTTCGTCTTTCGTCTTTACCTTGCGAGCGCCAGCGCCAGCGCCACCGGCAACTGCAACTACAAGCAGCAGAAGGCAGCTGCAATCGCCATTGCAATTGCCCCACGTGACGGAACTGGTAACGCCATCATCATCCGTGCCACGTGACGTTTTGACTCATGCGGCGCCACTTCCTGCCAGCCTCCACGGCCGCTGCCGGCTCTCTCCATAAAAATTTGACTATATTTCAAATCTCAATTTTAGAACGATTATTGCTGTGGTGACGATAAATTCCGCCACTGTTTGTAGGGATTATTTTTATTTCAATGAAAGCTACACCTGAATATACTATCGCTATGGCCCACATGACAGGACACGTTGATGAAAGCTTTGGTGCGCTTTCATTGAGGGTTGATTGAGCGACGTTGATGAAACACTAACGTCGTCCACTGTATGACTTGACATCCATTTCGTAAAATAGCTTTTCCGCTTTCTTTATAGAAACGGTAGATATCTAACCCTTTAATTTCATGAATCGAGTTGCCCGGAGACTGTAGCACCTGGCCTGCAGCACACACGGTCACAATTTTTTATAATAGAGGAAGGAAGCTAAAGAATGCGTGCCTCACGTCGTTAGATAATTTGGATTCTAGGCGTGCAAGTCCACCTGTAGCATACGGCACGTACCATCATCAAAAACTTCTAAAAGAATCGGTAATCTAGAGAACTATGGAATCGAAATTTTTGATAATATTCACTTTAAAGATATGTCGCTATGATAAGTTAGGGGTCCTCGAACTAAAAGTTAGTATTTTGGAGAGTGCGTAATAAAACATGTATGGTCCGTGGTTCCATGGTTGTTTCCTTACTGTTTCCTTACCAATGGCAAGAGGGTCAAAGGAGATCTTACGAGTTACGAGTTCTATGGTGCTATCAATTAAAACCTTTATAGAACTACATTACCTTAATTCGTGATGATTTATGTCACAAATGGTATCAAAATTACACGGTGTGCAAAAATCATTATTACTAGCACAAAATAAACTAACACAATATCAGGGAAATAAAACTTGCAAAATGGAGTGAGAGAGAAACTAGGAAGATAAACAAGAAAGCAACTTATCAACTTTTACAACATCTTCAAACTAAAGAGAGATACATAGAGATCTTTACAAAGATTACAAGTCAATTACTTCCATCATAGCAACCTTTACACAAGAGATCATACACTCTCAACTCACTACCCATAACCAACCCAAGACAAATCTAAATAAACAAATCTAAGATTACAATAATGGAATCAACCCACAATTAACTCAAACATGTCTTCACTTTTTCTTTTACAACAAGTTTTAGATATCTTAACTCTTTCTTTCATATTTTTAAAAAATTCTAAAACTAAACAAATGGTAAAAGAGAAAAGTGAAGTTCAACACAAGTTAACAACAAATTTTGTCTTCACATCTCTAACAATCTCCCACTTGAAGACAAATCACTCAGATTGATGAAAAAACAAGCTAGGACAACTTCATCAATCAACACTATGCTTTCCACAATATGTAGAAAAATTACAGGTGTACGCACAACCATTCTAGGAGCATCTCTGCATAAAACATCCTAACAAACTACGCCTTCTAAACCCAAAACAACATAAGATAGCATTACACCTACACTAACATATACTATCCCAAAAAAACCATAGCAAATGCTAACACAAAACTTGGACAAAACAAAAGAGATGTGTAGCTCACACTCTTCAACAATAACAAACCAAGAGACAACATCATCTGAGACAGAGCAATCCCTTTTCATATGTCCAATATCACCACAACATCTTGGTCTCTCTCTCTCTCTTTCATTTGTTTCATTCATTAATGATGAGACATGAATTGCTCATAGTGCTGGCGGCCGCGTTAAGGCACCCACGTTGTATCATGGGTCGCGATGTATCATGGGCCGCGATATCGCAGTCAGCCGCAATTTCTATAAATAAGAGGCGGCTCTCCCTCATTTCCATCCCAGTTTTAGTGTAGCGAAGCTCTGGCAGTTTGATCCCTCCAGAGTTAGAATTTTCCCGTGTCTGCCCGCAGTGTGGTGAATGTGATTGTACGGTGTCTTTATTCGAGTGTGTCGTACTTGGAAACACACATGACCGGCAATAAAGATCGAGATTACTTCATCATTGCAGCATTCACTTAGTTTATTTATTATTATTTATTTCATGCTATTTATTGCTTTCATAGCGCGGTGTGAGTACGACATAGCTACGAGCATCTACGGGTGTGTACGGCTAGTTAAGGAATCAGTTACTCATCGCGAGTAGTTTCTCACCCTTAAACTCCTAGAAGCAGAACGAGTACGACTTGTTTACCAGCATTTAAGTGTGACTGCTTGGTAGCCCAGTGGTGTAGCTAGGGGGATCTACGCTTGGTAACCTAGTGGCGTATTTGGGATCTGCGCTTGGTAATCCCAGTGGCGTACCTAGGCCTATGCTTGGTAGTCCCAGTGGCAGTCGTGCACGAAGTCCAAGATGTGTACGGTTGATCAAGGAATCGGTTGCTCATCGCACTTAGGCTAGATTAGATTTTCTTACCCTTTCCCTCTTAGTTTAGATTAGTTAATATTATTTTCCATTGCCATCAGGAGTAGCGTTAGAATTAGAACACATCATACGCCTCATCTAGACTAAACCATACGTGACATATGCAAAACTAGTCTACGTGGGAAGACAGCGAACTGCGACCTAAGGCTAACTATCTAGGTGCCACAACTAGTCCATCTGCGGAGTTCGACCGGATCGCGCGTGCGACGCTCGTTTCGTATGGTTGAGTGTAGGGGTACATTGCCACTCATCAATTAATGAGAACAAAAATAAGACATCTTTGCTATCTTATACAAATTATTTTTGTTTCAGTAGGAGCTATGTATACAAGATAGCAAAGATGTCTTGTTTTTGCTTTCACTGGGAGCTGTGTGTACAAGATAGCGAAGATGTCTTGTTTTTGTTCTCATTGATGAATGAAACAAATGAAAAAAGAAAAAAGACCAAGATGTTGACATTGTGGTGATATAGTATTTGTTAGTACTAGTGTAACGCTATCTCATATTGTTTTGGCTTGAAGAGGCCTAGTCTGTTAGGATGTTTCATGTAGATATGCTCCTCGAATAGTGTATGGCAGAGGTTCTCCTCGAATGGTTGTGTGTACCTATAATTTTTTTGCATGTTGTGGAAAGCATGAAGTATTGATTGATGAAGTTGTGCCAGCTTATTTATCATTCATCTGGAGCGATTTGTCTTCAAGTGGGAGATTGTTAGAGTTGTGAAAACAAAATTTGTAATTAGTTTGTGTTGAACTTCACTTTTCTCTTTTACTATTTGTTTAGTTTTAGAATTTTCTAAAAATATGAAAAGAAGAGTTAAGATATCTAAAACTTGTTATAAAAAAAATAAACACATGTCTGAGTTAACTGTGGGTTGATTCCATTATTGTAATCATGGATTTATCTATTTAAATCTGTCTTGGGTTGGTTATGGCCAATGCGTGGAGAGTGTGTGGTCTCTTGTTGATGAGTGGCGAGGTACCCCTACACTCAACCATATGAAACGAG
>MNCI01036339.1:0-30800 GCA_015680685.1 Gnetum montanum | reverse complement strand
TGGTTAAGTGACCTGGTAGAACCTTCCTGAGGTCAGACCCAAAACCATCCANACTGTGGATGGTTTTGGGTCTGACCTCAGGAAGGTTCTACCAGGTCACTTAACCACGATCGCACACGGGGTTTCATGTGGCCAACGCTTGAAATTTTCATTCTTTCCTCTTCTTCTGTTCTCACTCCTCTCTGTATTCACCTCACTGCCCTTTTTATGTTTTGTGTGTTTGTCGTGTTTTCTGTAGGTCTCTCATGCCTTGGCGGGTCCTCTTGGTTTGGAGTCTTACCTAGCCAACACCAATTCTTAGCACCTGGGCCCATGGACCCTGGTGTTGAGGGTATGTAGGGGCTACAAAGGTTGTTGCCTGCTATGGGGAGGACCCACCTGCATACTCTTGGTTTCACCTGTTAAGCCTGCCATCCTTTGGATTTCTTGGTTGACTAGTTTCAGTGTCCCATTGTTCAATTTCTTCCTCGCAGAGTCCTTTTTGCCTCCCGTTCTCCTATTTTTTGTCTCTTTTTTACGCTTAATTACCTTCCTCCTGTCCTCAACCATGATCGGGCCTTTCTCATGCTTCAACCGCCTCAATTTGGATTTTCACATTCATCATTTCAGGTGTTTTATGGGTTGGTTAATGTTGTTCCATGGGTGAACAGTGCTGCGTATACGGGGCCTCGTATACGCAGCGCCTACGTATACACGGCCCCATTGACGCAGTGCCCAACCTCTATATATACACCCGCTGTGCTTTCATTTTTCATCATTTGGAGTTCAAATTGAGGGGATTTTTTGCCATTTTTTCTACCTAACCCCTCCCAACGCACCTACATTCCATCGCGTGTTCGCATCCACCTGTCCTTGCCCTTTTACGCACCCGGAGGTATGCTCTCAATCGTGGGGGGGGGGTGGTGGTGCCTTTGTGTAATTAATTAATTAGTTTGTTAATTACAAAAAATTTGGCCCTAACCCCTAACTTAACGCTCCGGGAAACTTAACGGTGTGCCTGTGCCATTAACATAACTTGGTTAAACTGATAAAGTATATACAGACCATCTTAAACTACTTATGAACGATCTAATGGACGATTATGTTTGATTATAGATGGCACCCAAATCAAGGCACCAAAGGGATGAAGGACCGTCACAACCAAGGGATAAGCACCCACGCACGGGAAGGGGATGAGGTGTGCAACCGCTAGAGTATGCAGAGGGCTCTCATGTAACTGGGCCCTTCCGTGAAAGACCTGACGTGGAATCTATTCATCAGATTCTCGAAGAGGAGATTCCTGGCGAGCAATCGCTCGGGGATGAGACTCTTGGGATAGCATTGCGACTTGAGGTCACCCTGACCTAAGCCTACCTTGATGCTACCATGCCGCGCGAGATATAGCGAATGGTCCTCCAAGAGCTAAATTTTGGACCATTCATCAAGCACGCACCAGAAGACGTGAGGCTCCAACTGCAGAACTCTCTGATGTGGCCAATGATCACAACCAGTGGTGAATGGTACTTAGGAGAAACTTATCTCTTCTGGTTGAATTGGCAACCAGGGTCTAGAGTAAGAATCAAAGACATTTATGTCTCTTACTCTTCAGAAGCAATAGCACAAGCTCTCAGGTTGCCTGAAACTGGCGCAGATGTGGTAGAAATTCCAAAGCAAGCTGATCCAGAGGTAAATGTGCAATGGACCAAATGGTGCTACGGGGTAGAGCACAAGGAATTCAGCTCCTTGACCATAGCGGAGAGAGTATAATCAAAGATTGCATCTTACCATTTGAATCCAACAGTAAGACCCAGCAAAATCACTACCTTCTTCACTCGTGCATGTGCCACCTTGAGTGGGAAATTTCCCATGAGTCTTCCATAGCTGTTGTTTTTGGATATTAAAAAGAGGTTCACTGAGAGTGAATGTGGAAGATGAGCTCTCCCCTTTTCCTACTTAATCCAAAAGTTATGCAAACGGGCAGGGATAGCACGATACTATAATGATATCATCTAGCGCGTCCCAAATGCCTTGTGGCAAGAAATGATGAAAGATAAAATGCCTACTACCACATAGATAGAGGAAGAGTAGCAACCACCTCCACCACTTGCACAAACAACGCAGCTGGGCTCGCAAAACATAGCAGAACATATCCGCGAGATCCGAGAAATGCTCTTGAGCCAGCAAGAGCAATCCGGCAGGACTAGTGAAGGAGAAGACCCTTCAGTCTATCGGCTTACCATGAGCCACCTGGAGTAAGTGGCTCAATCAGTCAACTTGCTTGAAAGGGCAAGGCCGATATTCTCCACCGCCTGAGCTCCAATTCCAACCAGAACAGATCCAAGCATCTGAGATGTATCAACGGCAACTGAACAGTTATTCCCCGAAATCTCAGGGAATGCTGCTACCTTCTTGGTATGCTTAGAGGATGGTGAGGAGGTGACGGTCCTGGTGATGCAGTACCAGGGATAGGAAGTTATGGTCGAAGTGGTTGATGATACAATTGCTATGGCTCTCAATGCACTGGCAGTACCTGTACCAAACATTCATGGACTACAAGATGTATAGGTGTTTGCCAAAACTTTGCGTAGCAAGCTTGATGCAGCCCAACATGAAGAATTGTTGGACCGACAGGTAGGAACTAGGCAACCGCTTCCAGATGTCTTCGAGCTTCCGGACAACATCACTGCAACCTAGTCAGAGTTGCTATCGGCAAGGGGCAAGAGCCTTGTTTTGGAAGGGCAACTAGAAGCTGCTCAAGCTGCTTGTCAGCGCTTGACAACTGAGGTAGCCCAATTAAGAACCCAGCTTGCCAATCCTACCATCCTCAATCGTGACATCACCAGAGATGAAGCTTTTCAGTAGCTTTAGCTTAAACTTCAGGTTGTTGAGGATGCGCGAGAGACGGTGATCTTTGAAAAGTCCATAGTAGACGCCCGAGTGTATCACTTAGAAAAGGACTTGGTGGAGGTTCGCCAGGAGAACGTGCAACTGATCGCAGAAGTTCATCGCCTGTGCAATGTTGGTGCAGAGAATGAACACATGAAAAATTTCATCCACCAACAGCAGGAGGAGCTAGCTAGGGTGAATGCAGACATAAGAAGGTTGGTAGCTGAAAATAGAAATTTGTCAATGGAGGAGGTTTGGGCATTATGACAGAAGTCTACAATCAAAATTGCTGCTTGGAAAAACGAGGCCCTGAAGTTCAAAAAAGTTTAAAATCATTACAGGGACCAAGTGGGATTACAGAAGGAGGTAAACAAGAAGCACATTTAAGTCGCTAAAGCCAAGATGAATTAAGCACTCTAGCAGCTTTGAGAGGGAGGCGATGTATGGTCATCCATCTTCGATAGGTTGAACGCCTACAATAAAGCAGAAATCTGCCTAAAGGAGTTGCAAATCAAGGAAATGACAGAATACATGGAGTTGGCCAACCTTCGATATGCAAACCTGGCTATGCTCATAGCCAGGAGAGTGCGGTCAGAGTTAGAAAAGCAAGTGGCTGTCTCGTATTCCCTATACGAGGGTTAGTTCTAGGTGCACAAGGAAACTAAAAAAAAGCTAGCAATAGAAAACACAGAACTCGAGGTCCTCTGCCCAAGCTCTAAAATATAACGTACAGTCGTAGAGGACTTGGCCTGAAGAATGAATGACTACTAGTAGTTGTAGGCAACAATCCGAGCGTTTGACATCGAACGCAAGTAATTCGCAGCCTGGTTTGTCAACTTAAGAGAACTCATTCTGGCACTGGCTTGCCCTTGGGAAGTTTCAGTGCTAGCACACATTGGAGAAGTTGCCTGGACTGTGAACGACCCCAGAAGCAAAGAAGAAAAAATGAGGGCTCTCTTGGAGGATTTCCGACTGCCTCCAGAAGTTGTAGCTACCGTGAGGCTACCTACAACCGTGCTGCCACCAACGCATGGGCCAGAGGTTGGAGAAGGTCCGTCAAAACCACCGCCCCCAGGGACGGTGTGATCTTCTTCAGCAATTTTGTGCATCATCCTACATAGCAGAGGTTCTAGGACCAGCAAGGTGTTCAATTTTGTCTCTGAACATCGTCATTTTTGTAATTTTTTCCCTCTGTAACTTGGGCACTTGGTTAAATTTATGTTATGTCATGTATGTGTTTAAGTTATGTGTGTTGTAAATAAGAATCCATACCTTCCAAATTGTAAAGTAGCTCGAGGACGAGTTTTTGCTCAGTCGTGGGGTTATGATGAAGTGTCATTTAGTCAATGCGTCGACTGGGCCGCATATACAGGATCGTGTATACGCGGTCGCGTTGACACGAGCCCATCGACATAGCCACCCTACGTCGATGTTGCCTCATTTACGCAGCCACCTTTCCCAGCCTATAAATAAAAGGGCCTTTCGCCTCATTTAGGCATCTTTTTAGTAGTTGTAGCAAAGCTCTTACAGTTTGTTCCCACAGGAGATAGAATATTTTCCAAGTGCTCGCAACATGTGTAAGAAAAGTGATCGGCTCTTTATTCGAGTGTTGATGTATTTGAGCCGATTGGTGTGACGGCAATAAAGATGAACTATTCAAGCATTCCTTGCAGCATTTGGACTTAGTTATTTTATGCATTGAATAGTTTAATATGTTTATGCTTTATTAGTTACTTGTTAATTACTTAAGTTTTTTTTATTATAATTTTCATCGCTATTGTTCATTCATAGTTCGTTAAGGCCATAAGTACGACCATCTCGAACGTAACCCAAACACTTGGTAAGCTCAATGACGCTTAACGTCTGGTAATCCAGAAGTGTTAGGATATGCTCAGAACGTGCTCGAAAGATGGGATCGGATACTTATGTTAGGAGTAGTTAAGATTTAGATTAAGATAATTTTAGATTAATTAATAGTCTATCCTTATTTTCCAAGATAATTAGTAACCGAAAAGATAATTAAAAAGATATAACAATCATTAACCTTAGTCTCACTTAACCATCGTAAACAGAACTTCACAAGTGAGATTAGAATGACAACGACCGTTCTAACCCAAGGTTTCACTAGTTAGAATTTTGGTGTATGTTAAGTGCTTGCAGTATGTGGATTTCGACCGAGTCGCGTGTGAACGCTCGTGATTCATATGGTTGGGTGTACGGGTACCTAGCCGCTCATTAATAGTCAAACAAGAGAGAGCCTTGGGATGTATGCTTAAGGTCAATTATATGAACTAGAAACCCATCAGATTCAAAAACTAATCAAGTGTGTGGCAAAAGAAGAAGGAGAGCTATGTAAATGAGAGAATGTTGAGAAATATCACTAGGATCAAACTCTTCAAAAGAAGAGGGTCCATATCTATGATGAGAAAAAAGAGGTAGCTCTCAATGAGGTGATTTCACAACAAACCTTACTAATGTAATAGTCTATTGCTAAACTTCACGCAAGGGTAGATAAGTGTTGATGCCACATCCCATGCTAGGCACAGGGCCATGAATATTAAATCCCATGGAACCACTAACATAACCTTATCCACATAGCATAGTCTACATATATCATGAATAATAAAATATCTTTGTAGCAAAGATCGATGATACATCATGAAGTCAAACACAAAGTGTTAAAATTAAGCTTAACCGCGGTTATTAGATGCTATTTCAATTGATGGTCTATGAACCTACTCTACATATTGGATGCTCCATAAACTAACTAACCCTCATATTGCTATTAATGGCAGTGCCACAGTTATCAATGATGCATGTGTTAAATGAAAATTCTAACCTACCATCCCTGCACATTCCCATAAAATCCTAATGGCTTGCCACTACTAAGTAGTCATCATGTAGTGGTAAAAGAGTCCATTCCTTAATTGATTTTTGTGCTTTGTTTTTCTTTTTGGGGTTTTGTAGGCAAGGAATGTGGGTGTCATGGTGGCAATGGTTACGTAACGATTGCTGATGAGTTGTAGATTGGTTGTGTTGATGAGGCCTCATTGACTAGTCCCCATTGATGCATCATTTCATGCATTGACATGGCCCTGTCGATGCAGGGTCTAATCTTGCCTATAAATATGTGCCAGCCTATCGTGTTTAGGTAATCAATTTGTTATAGTGTAGCAAAGCTCTTGTAGTTTTTACATTTGAAAGTTAGAATATTTTCTTGAGTGCCTGCAGTAAGAGTCATTGAGTGTATAGATCTTTATTCGAGCACTATTGTACCTGAGCATGATAGTGTGTGTGACAACAAAGACACGCTTTCTAATCAAACATTACATCATTCTATATAGTTTAAATGTTTTATTCATGCATTTAATGTTTCCAGCTATTTATTCAATGTTTTTCAGTAATTAAGCTAAGTAAGTAATTAAGCGAAATAAGCCAAATAGCAATTAAGTAAACACATAAGTACAAAAACTTCAAGCATGCATATGACATTTGGTAATCCCATTAGCGCTTAACGCTTGGTAACCTAGTAATGTTGTATGTGTTCAGGATGTGTATGGTAAGTGGGACCAAATACTTATGTTAGTACTAGCTAGAGATTAGTTAATTAGTTAAATTAAATTAGTTATCAAATTACTTCATCTATCTACTCTAAGCACCAAAGAACATAAAACAAAAAACAATAAAAATAATATGCCTTAATTACACTTAACTGTACCATGTGCATCACAATTGTAATTAGGAAGACAATGAATGACCATTACAGCAAGGTTCACTTCTTAGAAGATTGGTGTACTTGAAACTATAGAGTCTACAGAATTTGACCAGATTGCACATGCATGCTTTGTGATTTGTATTGTTGGGTGTAAGGGTACCTTCTCACTCATTGGCTATGGACGTAACTAACGTGATGATGTGACAGACGTGGGAAAGTGGCAATGGCAGTGGTGGTAATCATAAGCAATGGTGGAGAACGTGGACATGGTGGACATGGGTGATAGGTGTGGACATGGGCATTCAATGCCATCGGTTGCAACCTCTATAAAAGCAGAGGGGTTGGGACAAGTAAGGGGCATCATAAGGGGAGCAAGACTGAGGTCTCTATGGCTGGTCAAGGAAAGGCAGAGCATGTTAGCAAGGCTGCATGGTGGTGCATAGCAACGAAGTAATCAATGATGGATAAGTGACCTCTCTAAGCTAGAGGTGGCGATCATGTGGAAGCTACGCAAGAGATGCACAGTAGCACATTAGTATTGTAGCATAGTGCATTAGCAAGTAGTAACATCAATAGCATAACGCTCGACACTAGCAGCGAGTTGTTAGCAGATAGTGAGTAGTGTGCAACGACAGTGTGTGAACAAGTAGGTATGCAACCCAGGCACACGAGGGGTGCCAAATGACATGCATGAGCAACGGTACATGATGGTTGAGCACGTGTTCACGTGACGCATGGCAGTGGATGGTAGTTGGATGCATGTCAACAATGGCGTCGTGAGTGATGCGTGTGTTGATTGTGTGGCAACAACTATGGCAGGTGGTGCGATCGTGCATGTGGTGACTAGTAGTGGTAGACCAACACGTCAAAGACACATAATAGTGATAGCAAACACTATGGTGGTGCTAGATGGAAATAAGAGTAGCTTTGGTGAGCAGTGGTGGTTGTGCAAGAGCTATAAGCGATGATTGTATGTGTAGCAACGAACAATAAATGACATGTGGTAGTCAACAACAGGTGGCGGTCAACAGTTGCAGTAATGATAACACCTAGCAATAGTGGCAACACATCCCTGCGCAGTGGTGTTTTTATCTTTGCGATAGTAGGATTTTTTTCCTGACAACAACAACAGCGGCACCAAGTAACCACAAGGATGGTACGTGATGGTTGTGCACAACGATGAAGGGGTAGGATCCACATTTAATTGTAATGTCACATAACCCTCTTTAGCTGAGACTATTCTTGGGTCTCTGTACCCATACGAGAGGCACCTAGGTGATAATCTCCTTAAACGAGTTTTCTTAGATGTTGGTGCATCCTAAATTTATGCATCAACACCTTTTTGGTCGTATAAGGAGGGCTTGTTTCATTTTCTGTTCTTGATTCTATTTTATTCCTGTTTCAAAACTATTGTTTCCTTGAATTTTATTTTCCTTTTCTTATTCCCCTTATTGAAAATCCCTGTCTGTAAACCCTTTATTTTCTACTTTTTTTTTTTGAAAATTTGATGTTTCCTGTTTCTCAAAAATTGTCATTTTCATTATTAGAATCTTAAACCTTTTTTTCCCAGTTCTAATTTTTGCATCCTTACCTTAGTCCTAACTTTAGTAAGGTGGTTTTCATTAATTATTTAGTTTTAAATTTACTTTAATGAAATTTTTCATTTCACTGTTTTTCTTTTTAAATTTTATGTATATTGTAAATTTCCTAATTTGTTTTTTTAAAAAATTTATATATAGAAGATTTTAGTTCTTTGTCAAAAAATATTATTATTTCAATATTTTTTTTCTTTTTACTTAATTTTATAGTTTTATTTTAGCATTTTTATTCTATAATTTTTGTTTTATAAGTAAACCCTCTCAACAAGAATCATTTACCTTTGCCCCTAACTGACTAGCTACCTGTTGCTTTATGTTAAGAAAACAACAAGCTTTGCGATTTCCAAGTTCTATCCATAGGAGAACTTTGACTAAGATGATAATCACTCAACCCCTAGCTCCCTTGGTGAGTAACCCCTTTAACTTCACCAACTACCATGATATTCTGAAATCACTTTAGAACATAAATTTGCTCTTTGATCCCACAACCCCTACTAGTGATGCCCACCAACATATACAATATTTTGAAACCTTACTAGGCATCCATAACATTGTCCAAAATGACATAGCATGTAGGGTATTTGTGACAACTTTTAGAAGCAAAGCCACCCAATGGTTTTTGATGCTCCTAAATGCCTTTATCAACTCATGACAAGAATTTAAAAATAAGTTCCTACTTCAGTTCGATAAGTTCACTAGCCTTGCCCTAGCATTAAGTAACTTCACAAGCTTAAGGAAAATACCTAGCGAAAATTTTCATGACTACAACTTAAGATTTTTCCATCAACTTGCTTATGTGGCATCCTCAATTTTTACCTATCCAACATTAATCCATTCTTTTCCTATGTCATTAAATTTGATCCCAACATAACAGAAATACAAGTAGCGATGGCTAAAGCCATTGAGTTAGAACAAATTACCCTTATGAATAGCATTCAAACCTAATTTGGAATGATGAGTGTTAGCAACCCTATGCAATCTAGTCCTCTACCTTTATAAACTTTCTCGATGGCCAATACTATGTTTCAAACTCCTCTCCCCCTTTAATTGACTCAACCTTCAAACAATTATTTTCAAAGTTCAGCTACTTCTTCATTTCTTCGATCTAATACTAGTTCAAATGATGACCAATCAAAAGCCTTAATTCAATCCATCATAAACCTAAATGGGATATCCAATCTTGTTGGGCCTCTCAAACTCAAAATTAGATGATCCAAATATTAACTTCACTTCAAAAAATATCCAATGAAGTAGTTTAATTAAAGTGAAACAACAACAAGGTTCCTATACAATTTGAAAAGTTAAGTACATCAACCAATGATGATTATTGTTGTCTCCATAACACTAGCCAATATTCTAAGAAAACTTGTTCTTGATTTTTAGTATTATATAGTGACAATGCCCAACATCAACAAAATGAGAAAACCCCAATTATGGTTTTGAACATACCTCATGAAATGGAGAATGAAGAAGTTCCCTCATTAGAACAAGTTATGGTAAGTGACCCCAACCCACATAACACTCGCTACTATAGACTTAGTGACATCATGAACACTACACAACAACAAACTAGGAATGATCCTTATAGTTCTCCAAATAGAAGAGCTCCTAGTCAAAATAACACAAATAATCAAACTGGACCATTCCAAGCAAACGCCCCACAACAACCAGACCCCCATTCTATACTTAGAAGAACTCCACCTCGACAAGAAGCCAAAGTTGAACATAAGACTTATGGTCTAGTTGAGAATTTGAAAAAAGGTTAAAGCTAACATTTCAATGTATGATCTTCTATATTTTAGTGAAATGAAAGATGTGATTCAAAAGATAGTTCATACAACTAAAACCAATAAAAAAATATCTCCAATAACCAAAAGGCAAGTTCATTTGCAAAAAGTCCTAATGTAGTATTAATATAAAATGCAAGCAATTCCATGTCAAACAAGAAAGAATAACCTCCTATCCTAACAAATTTGATTATTTTGGGAAAGAATGTTTACAATTGTTTAATGTATTTTGGTGCAACTATTAGTGTCATGCCACTTGAGGTATGTAAAACATTAGGAGCATGAATGCTACCACAAGCAAGAAGTGTGATAGCACTCAATGGATCTAATGTACCTATGGTAGGGTTGTTAAAGGAGTAAAGGTACAAATTAAACAATACCCTACTTTTACATGTTATATGGATATTTTAGTAGTCAATATGTCACTCACTTATGGTTTTCTTCTATCTAGGACTTTTGGAGCCAAGTTTGGGGGCTTCTTTAGGTCAAATTTCTCAAAATTATTAATTCCTATTAAAGGAAAATCCGAATACATGGTCATACCAAGAGAGCCTTTTTATAAACAAGTGGTAACAAATTTTGATCAACAAAATCAATTTTTGAAAAATCAAAACACTAATATTTATATTGGAGTTATTGAAATTGGGCTTGGCGAACATGTTTAAATGACCATGAGAGTGAAATTTCAAAAATAAATCCTTTTACTTTTAATGAATGTGATGAAATTTATGAAGATGCCTTTCCTTATTATCAACATGATGGAAAAATATCTCTTTTGGATGACTTTCCATCATTAGGAGAGGACAAAGATATAAATGAGATCCTAACCATTAAAACATTAGAAGGTGTGCCATATTTTGATGAGATATCCATTGAACATATGCCTAAAGAAGAAAATTGTGTTCTTGATTTATTAGCATAAATGACCACTTTAGATGTCCCTTTTAGACACAATGCTTAGGTTAACTCCTATTCTATTCCAAATAATATCTTTTCTTTTCAAGTTTGGATGATGATGATTATATACATGAATTTTTATTTTTCAACGGTGAATCTAGGGAATAATGTTTTAAAGTTTCTTAAAGTAATAAAGAAACTATGTTAAGGAATGTCATATTTTTTAAATTTAGTCCCCATTAGGGAACAAATAAGTGAATTGCAATTATCTATCAATTTCTATAATCTCAATCATAGATAAACTATTAAAAGAGGGTTTGACAAAAAAATATGAAGGTAAAGTCTTTAAAATAGGAAATCTAGTTCTAAAAAGAGATGGATCATTTGGTCAAACAGGTCCTCAAACTAAGTTTTCTCCTATGTAGTTAGGTCCATTACAAGTTACAGATGTCATTGGCCCTGATGTTTACAAAATTGCTGATTTGCAAGGCTATAAGTTACCTAAAAATTTTAATGCATTTCATCTGAAGCATTTTTACTCAGGTGCTCCATGTGGATACCTAGTAGATCCTTGGTTGTAAGGTTTCTTCCCCTTCACCCTTCATTTCATTTATATATAGTTGCATTTGCATATTTTCTTTGCATTTCCATCATCTCTTTCTTAGCATATTGGCTTGGTTTGATTTGTGCTTTTCATATGATTTTAATTATCATTATGATAATTTGAGTTACTAGGCATTGGGTCATCATAGCACCATTGGGAAATAATGTAAGTATAATGCTTTATATGGTATATGCTATTACTATTACATAAAATCGCCTTTATATGATATATTTCAATAATGTTATGATTCTTCCCACTTTATTTCAAGGTTTTAGTTTTACTAGTTATGTTGAATTATCGAGGATGGGATTTATGCTAACCTATCATGTTATCATCATGATCATGTGAGTGTAGGATATGTGACGGTAGAGAATAGTTAGCCACAATCACTAGGTGACCTTGGAAAATGCAATTTTCCCTCTTATAAGCCCCAACCCTCAAGTGTGATGATCCATGGCTATTCCATGAGCAATAGGGTGAAATGTGTTCATCTTCACTAGAGAATGCTTAGCCACCTAAGAGACCTACTATGATGCCATCTAGATTGTAATTAAAAGGCACATACATGAGGGTTGAACTGCACCATGGGAAAAGTTTTGAAAGGATCATGTTCTTTGGTAGTGCAGCTAATCGGCTAGTCTCATGTTGGAATTCCTACCTTAAGAATCAAGTACACCTTGAGAAAAGTTTCCTAAAAAAGAAAGACAAAACAAAAGAAAGAGGACCATGTTCACTGGTAGTGTAGTAAGTTCTTAAGTGTGATGGTGTCTGGTAGCAATCCTCACCTTAGCCTTCATTCCCCTTTTAACCTATTTTCCTTAACTTCAAAAAAAGAAAAAAAAGAAAAAAAAAAGCAAATAATTCCTTTTCATCCATTTTCTTTCTAAATCTTAAAAAAAAAAAAAGAGTTCCAAGGAAAAATTTGAAAGTTATGGCTAGCTATGATCTAAGATAAGCTTGTTCTCCTCATTAAGTTTGGCATAAGTCTTATGCTCAAAGTAGTCCACATGTCTTTTACTTTATCTTGGGAGAAGATTGGGAATGAGAGCTTAATTATATCTTTTAATTATATATATATATGTAGTTAAAGTTATGATTTATAAAGAGTATAAGTTTTAACCTTAATTAAATAAGATGGTGTGGCAAGGTTGGCCCATGTTTAGTTCTCTCTTGATTATAAGGTTATTTTAATTATGTTTATATCAGTATAGTTTGTTTTCAAGTTTTCATTTGTCTATGTTTTATGATCTTTTCAATCCTCTACCTTTTGCATCTCCTTCTAAAATTTCTATGGTTTTGTTGTTCCTTGCACTTGCATGCAATTTTGAGTTTGGAGGCTAAGTCTTGATGCTAACATCCCATGCTACGCATGGGGCTATAAATATTAAATCCCATGCAACCACTAATGTAACCTTATCCACAAAAGAGAGTTTGCATATGTCACGGATGATAGAATATCTTTGTAGCAAAGATCGACGATACATCATGAAGTCAAACACAAAGCATTAAAATTGAACTTAATGCTAATTATTAGATGCTATTTTAATTAATGGTCTGTCAACTTACTCTAAGTATCGGATGTCCCATAAACTAAGTAACCCTCATCTTGTTGTTAATGGTAGTGTTGTGGTTATCAATGATGCACGCATTAATGCAGATTCTAACTTACTATCCTTGTACATTCCCATAAAATCCTAATGACTCGTCGTTGCTGAGTAGTCATGATGTAGTAGTAGAAAAGCCCATCCCTTAATCGATTTTCATGCCTTTTTTTCCTTTTTGGGGTTTTGTAGGTTAGGAATGTGGGTGTTGTGGTGGTAGCGGTTATATAATGATTGTGGATGTAATTGACGCAAGAAGGTGGCAGATGTGGGGAAGTGGCAATGACATTAGCGGTAATCGTAATTGATGGTGGAGAACATGGACATGGTGGATGTGGGTGACAGGTGTGGATGTGGGCATTCAATGCCACTAGTTGCAATTGCTATAAAAGCAAAGGGGCTAGGATGATTAGGAGGCATTAGAAGGGGAGTAGGATCAAGGTCTCTGTGGTTGATTAAGTAAAAGCGGAGCATGTCAGCAAGGTTATGTGGTGATGCACAATAATGAAGTAACCAGTGATGGGTAGGTGGCCTCTTTGAGGTAGTGGATGGGCAGGTGGCCTCTCTGAGCCAGAGGTAGCGATCGTGTAGGAGTTGCATGAGTGACATGTTAGTGTGGCAACACAACGCATCAACAAGTAGCAACATCAATAGTGTAGCATGCGACATTGGTAGTGAGTCATCAGCAGATAGTGAGTAGTGTGTAACGAAAATACATGAATAGTGAGGCATTTGAGCAGTGGCAGATTACGCATAGTGGCAAACAATGGATGGGCATGTGTGTGCATGAAGCATAGCAACGGACAATAGTCAAGTGTGCGTTGGTAGGCATGTCAGTAGTGGCACTGCCAGCAATGTGTGCAGTGATCATGTGGTAGTAATTATGACAGGTGACATGGTCATGCACCTGGCAACTAGTAGTGGCAAGTTGGCACATCAAAGGTGTGCAATAGCAATAGTAGACATTGTTGTAGTGGTTGTGTAAGGGCTTTAGGTGGTAGTCGTGAAGGTGGCAGCGGATGGTAGGTGGCATGTAGTAGTAAGCAATAGGTGGTAGTTAGTGGTGGTCTACATTTGCAACAAAAATAACATCCATTAGCAGTGATAGCACGTCCTTGAGTAGCATGGTTTTCTTCCTTGCAATAGTAGAGTTTTCTTCTTGGTAGCAATAACGACGACATGAAGCTACTGCAACGATGGTTGGTGGCGGTCGTACACAATGATGAAGGGTTAGGATCTACATTTAACTGTAACGTCACATAGCCTTCTCCAGCTAAGACTATTCTTGGGTCTCCATACCCATACAAGAGGCACCCTAGGTGATAGTCTCATTAAACAAGTTTTCCCAAGTGTTAGTGCATCCAAAATTTAGGCATCAATAATAAGATGTCAAAATGAATAAATGAAAAAGTTAAAACTTGCGTAGAAATTGTAGAGGGAAGAGTAATGCAAAACAAATCAATTGACCACAACAAAAGGAGGAAAAGGGACCAAGAGATAGGTAAGGACATTAATTGACAGAAAGGGAAAATGACTGTAGAAGAATAGGCTATAGACTCAACCATTGACGAAGATGATGGATGTGATATTTGCCTATATGAACATCCAAAGGGCTATTGTCCAATGATGTTACATCTACATGAGTATTGGGCTTTTGCATTAAATCCCAAGTTCGTACAAAAGTAAAGGCCTAGAAAATTACCTTACTTACAAGGTAACTATAGATAGTCCTATAACCAACCATACTATCCTAGTGGGGCTTCTTATCAGCCTCAAAACTACTATTAACTGTAGTGGAAAACCCTCATTTGTGGGGGAGGCCATCATCAAACCAGCACTACCCTTACTATTAGCTAAACCCGTACGAATATTACATTCAACAACCTATTTTTCCAACTAGTTCCACTTCCTCTCCCTCGAATGACTACTACCACTCTCCTGAATATCATCATCCTGCAACATCATCTATGAGGTCACCATTCACACCTCTCATCCTTCATCATATCCTTAATATTCTCATACTTCCATCCATCATATGTCACCACCAGCAACATAGGGAATTTTAGCACCATGAGATCAACACGAGAATGCCACTTATGCTACAAACATACATAGAAATGATAATGTGAGTAGATCTCCATCACAATCTCAGAAATGTTCTTTCTTTAGGATGGTTCCCATGCACAAGCACAACACTTGTGGACCTACTAACTCATCCAAACTAGCATAATTCCAATCAAGTACAACACTTTTCCTTTCATAACCAATGTCCTCTAATCATATGTAAAGGCTAACATCCATTGTTGCTCTAATACCTAACAAAAACGATGAACCTATCTCTGTGGAGAGACAAAAGAATCCATGCATCACTACTACTAGCAAAGGATGTAGTTGTGGGTCAAAAATTCAAAATATTAACACAACCCACAACAAAGTTCAAGAGCAAGTGTGTGAGCAAAAACCAATCTACGTAGTAGCCACTAAACTAGAAGATACCTAGTGGCTTGAAATGAATGAGAATATAAAATTATTTCAAAGATGCATGGAGGAAACTGATTTGCTTATTAGTTCTAGACTTAAGAAAATGAACCAAAAAGAGGACTTAGATGCATATATCTTACACTTTGATTATACATCAGAAAAAGATATTAAACATAGAGACTTGGGAATTAAAATAGAAAATCAAGAAGACAAAGTAAATGCATATGGACCCACCAAAATAGAAATACCTTCAAGTCTAGATGAAGATACATCTTCAAATGATCCAAACGAGACTATCACTAATGTTAGATGTGCTACCACATGATTAATTAAAGTAGCAACAGTGATAGATGGGAAACCAGTGGTGTATAACCAAGGGATTGTGTAGTCCATCTCTCAAATGTGTAGCCATAAGATTAGTCATGAGGGAGATGCTCCATCCTAGTTCAAGAACTAATAAGTATTTTTCACTTTTTTTGTTTCACAATCTTTTTATCATTTTCCTAGTTCTTTGAAAATTTTCTGATTCTTCATATGTTTTCCATTTCTTAATATTTTTCTTTTCTTTTTTTTATACTCTTATCTTTTCCTAAGTCATTTTCTTTATGTTTATGAATGTCTTTTATGTTTCCATTAATAATATTGCCAAGTCATGATGCAAAATTCAACACTATGTTGGGTTTTTATTCTATGCTATCAAGCTGATTGGGTAAGTAATTGTGTAAAGTAGTGAGACCACCTAATCCATCCCTCTAGCTCTCTAAATAAAAGGTCTTTTTCATGCAAACAATTTGGTTCTTCTTTCATGAAACTAAAATTAATCAATGATCATTATACCCTAAAGAAAGTGAAAACAACCAAGTGGGAATGGTAAGGGTGTGACCTCGAGGGGATTTTTTGGGTTCTCTTCTTGACTTTTTTTGCATGGTTTATGACTCCTCTTGGAACGTATCATCACTCCTCTGTTAATCAATAAAAAGGAAGCCCTTTCTTTGTATGGTGTGGTTTCCATAAATAATAATAATAATGGGTCCTCAAAGCACACCCCTTAGACACAATAATGGGCTACAACCACTAGTTATGGGGCTATAAAGACATGTTATCCATGTTTGAAGGCGTCCTTTTAACTAAGGTCCTTTTTTCCTTCTTCTCTTTTCTTCTCTTTTTGGAGTGATGATTGTTCTTTGAGGTGGTTGTGGACTCATGTTGGTTTGCAAGAAGGAACACATCAATGCAAGGTCACTGTTCATGGTATAGACTTGGGTTGAACTTGGACAGATATGTATGCTGATCATTTTAATCACATTTATCACAAAAACCTATTGTGGACATGGTCAAGTACCTTACATCCTGATCTTTGCAATCCCTTCTAAGCCCATTATTCACCTCAATGTTGCATGAGATTATGAGCCTTTTGGTTTTGTGTAGTATGGTACAACATCGCAACCATGATAGTTATGTGTTGTTTGGAACAAAGGCATGGTCTACATTTAACTTCTCAGGTGCCCACAAACATATATAGAAGTGGTTATGCAAGCACATTATGGTAGGAGCTTTCTTTGGGGAGGACCCACTTGCATAACTTTTGTTGATCATGGCTTTGAACTAACCTTCACATCTTTTAGAACATCAGTGATGGTTTCTCTGAATTTATGCATAATTTTGGGACTACTTATTATCTGTTTTATTAATTTCTCCTAGTTTTCTATTTCCATATCCATTAATATTTCTTAGTCATATTTTGAATCAAACCTTTGGTTTCAATTGTTCAAAAACTTGTGTGCTTTTGAAGTTACGCTTATTAGTCATGGGGGCTAGGGATGTTCGCTTTGAAATTTTTCTAACATCTTATTTTTGAACATTGTGGTAACTAATAGTAATAGATCATAATAATGTGATTAGCTTGATGATTTTAGTTACCTCATAGCCTTGGGAATAGTATGTTATCATCACCTTATGCTTAAACAAAACCTAAGGGATTCGAAAATGGTTAATTATTAAGGAAAATTTACCAAAAGTAATGTTGATCCTTTGGTGACTATAGGTGATGCTAATAGAAATGTCTAAGGAAGAAAGTTTTTTGTGAGGCATGAAAATGAAGCTAGGAGGGGAATACCGAAGGGTATGTCCATGGAAAAATCATAGCACATACAAGATTTTAGCTCAAGCATTGCATTTTTGTTAAATCCATGGGATAGTGAGAAGAAATTTCAGTCTGTCCTTCAAAAATGTTATACATAACTAGAGAAACATCAATATAACAATCAAGGTTGGAAGTCTGCCATCGCTAGTAGTAATAAGAAAAATTATGTTCAGTGGAATTTTGAAGTCTTCTGCAAATTTTGTAATCTTCAATGTCTATATAGTATTTTTGCTACTTTTTCATTTTGTATGCATCCACTAGAATAAAATTTTGTAATGTAGCACTCAGTTTTGTTATGTCATGTGTTAGTCGATAGTTCCATACCTTCCCAATTTTGTAAAGAAACTTGATGATGAGTTTTCATTTAGTCATGGGGGTATGATGAAGCATCAAAGTGTCTCATGACGAGCCCCCATCGATGAGACCGCATCAACGTAGCGTTTGGCACGTTTATGAGGCCCCATCGATGTAGTGTTTATTTTCACCTAGAAATATGCATGCTCTTACCATGTATTGGCATTCTTGGGTTAATAGAGTAACTAAGCTCTTGCAGTTTTATTTCATAGTCATAGAGAATAGTCAGTGAGTGATTGCAGTGTGCATCTGAGTTAGTTGTATGATGTCTTATTCATGTGGCAATGTACCTAAACACATTCCATGAATAACAATAAGATTGAGATTGATTTTTATTCATTGTAGCACTTTGACTTAGGTTAAATTTACTTTCCTTTCAATTTATGTTTCATGTACTTAGTTAATATTTACATTTTCATGCATATTAATGAATTGGCTGAATGAGCATGACTAGTTTTGAGCATAAACACACATTTTCTTGGTAATGCTAGCATCGTTATTGCGTAGTTCACCTAGTAGCATAGTGCTTGGTAATTCCAGTAGTGGATATGTGGGTTCAAGATGTGTATGGCAATTTGGGAATGGACACTCATCACCCGTAGGCTAGTTTAGAGTTTAATTTTCATTATTAATTAGTTTAAATAATTTATTTCTTTATTATCATTAGGAGTAGCATAAGGTTGAAACAACATCAAGAATCATATGCCTTACTTTGGACTAAACCATATATGACAAAGCTACCACTAGCCCAAGTGGTAAGAGAGTAAATTGCAATCAAGGCATAATGATTTAGATGCACAACTAGTCCCATCCAAAGAATTCGACCAAATCGTGCATGAATGCTTGTGATTCATATGATTGGGCATATGGGGTACCTCGCTACTCATTAGCAATGCTATTAGAAAATTCTAATTTTACTATATGTATTGAAGAAAAATATTATTTTAAAGAAATTTTTTAGGTTCTAAGTTTAACATCTCATTCACAAACTCATGGATAGACAAAGTGAGTGAACTAGATTTTGGAGGATATGTTATGTATATATGCCTTGCAGTATAGAGTTAGTTGGAATCATATTTTACCTCTTACAGAGTTCAGATATAATAATAGTTATTAGGAGATTTGGTAAGCAACTTTGTATGAGGAATTATATGGTAAGCCATGTAGAATTGTGTTGTGTTGGGATACCATTTAGGATAGGCCTCATATGAGCATAGATTTGATGTTTTGGACTACAAAGTAGATTCAGATGATATAATATTGGTTGTGAGTAGCACAAGATAGGCAAATAACCTTTGTAAATTAACGTAGGAGACCATTAGAGTTTATAATTGGTGATCATGTATTTCTTCAAGTGTCACCTTTACAGGGCCTAATGTAATTTAGCCAAAAGGGAAAAGTTGGCACCCTAGTACATTGGTCCATTTGAGATATTAGAGACAGCTGGCAGCATGACTTATAGATTATCATTACGTCCACCATTGGTAGGGCTTCATGAGCCATTTTATGTGTTCATGTTGCAGAGATATGTGCTAGATGACTAACATGTGATTAATTCGTCAGGTATAGATTTGCAAACTAATGTCACATATGTTGAAAGATCCATACACTCTTTGACTTCTACTATGGGCACTTAGAAAATATTCTAACTTTTGAATTACAAAATTGCAAGAGCTTCACTACAACTATGAGACTTGATGTTATAAATGTAGTTAAAACAAGGGGCTTCATTGATAGGTACACATAAATTGGTCAAACCCCATGTTCATAGTGTCACGTTGATGGCATCCTGTTGATGCGGCCAACCATGACGTTTCATCATATCCCCATGACTGAATGAAAATTCATCCTTGAGTTCTTTATAATATTTGGAAAGGTATGGAATTAGTGACACATAAAATAGACACACAGAAAACACAACAAAAATAAGTGCCCAAGTGTCCAGTTTTATAATGATTACAAAATTTTTGTATTCAGAATAACAAAATAAAACACTAGGAAAAAATTGACAAGCATAATTCCTTTATGTGGAGACATTGAATAGGATCAAATAGTCCCAAGTGGTGAAGGCTTCTGAGGCTCTAAAGAGGCTTCTCCTACTTTAGGCACATGTGGTGGTTAAGGTAGTTGTGGTTGTCCTACAGTAGTTTCAACTTCTGGTGGAAGATGAAAGGTGTCCAAAAGTGCCTTCATCTTCACCTCTTTTTTCTTGGGATCATTCATGGTTCATGTAGCATCTCGAATGTAGGCTAGAGTGGAAACATCCTAGGGATAGGGCATTGTTGGGAATAGCTACAAGTAGTGAAAAGTTTGCATTCAACATTAAATGCCTTGACTGCATTCTGTAGTTCCTAGTAGTCATTCATCCTCTTGGCTAGGTTCTTAGCAATTGATTATTGATTGGTGAATCTTGCCTTGAGAACCTCAAGTTCAACATTTACAATCTCAAGATTTTTCTTGGTCTCCTTATGGATCTTGAACTCTACCTCATATAAGAAGTATGAGCTAGCCATTTATTTTTTCAACTTTGAGCATGACTGTCCGATAGTTAGCATTGCTAGGTTTACATAACAGAGACTAGAAAGCTCAATGTACTCTGTCATCTCCTTGATCTGTAGCTCTTTCATGAGGATCTCCACTTTGTTGTAGTCATTGAGCCCATTAAAGATAGGCTAGTAGACATCACCTCCTTCCTTGAGCTATTGGAGGATATTATTAACTTTTTCCTTCATTATTTGGATATGTTTTTCATTAATTTCTTTTTGTAGACCAACTTGATATTTGTAGTGATTTTTGATTCTTTCAAATTTGAGAGCCTCATTCTTCCAGGTGACTATCTCTATCGTAGATTTTTTGCAAAGAGGTTAGACTTCCTCCATGGAGAGATTTTTGTTGTTGGCTATCAATCTCCTCAGTTCATGGTTCCCTCTAGCTAGTTGCTCCTACTATTCATGGATAAAATTTTTTAGTTTTCACTTTTAGGCATCAACATTACATAGGTGGTCGTTTTCTATGGTTAGGTGCTTGTTCTCCCAGTGAGTCTGATCAAGTCCTTTTGCATGTTTTAGGTCACTACATTTGCTAAGGATTGATCAAAGACCACCAAATCCTTTGTGAAATAGACCTCTTTATGTTTCTACTAAAGTTGTAGGAAAGCTTCAACTCTTGTGGTTGCTTGGTTGAATATTGTGGGATCGGGGAGATGGGCTCTAAGTTTCACAACCACTGTGGCCAAGTGCTGAGTTTTAGTTTTGGCTATTTTGAGCTATCTCCAATATGATACACTTGTCCTTTGCCTCAATAAGCTATGACTGGGTAGCTGTGATATCATCTAGAAGGTCAAATACATTTGGAATCGGTTGCTTGGTTCCCACCAGTTTCTCCAACAACTCCTCATGCTGGGTTGCACTTAGTCTGCTGCTAACTATTCCTACAAATGTTTGCACATCTTTGAGTGCAGAAACATTTGGTATAGATGTTGTAGGTGCATTTAATACCTTGGTAATTCTATCAACAGTGACCTTTACCACTGTCTCTTGTCCATGGTGCTACATCATTAAAATAGCTGCCCCCTCATCCTCCTTTAGACACACAGAGAAAGTAGCAGTGTTCCTAGAGATTTCTGGGAATTTCTGTTGTTGAGAGAGAGATATCGTTACCTCTTAAGCACTAGGATTTGGTCTTGTAGGCATTTGAATTCTTTGGGATGAGACAATTGGCCCACCTCCCTCCATTTGGCTAATTATTGGAGCCACTTCATTGATGTGACTCATTACTAGATGATACATAGATGGATCAACACCATTCATTCCTGCTTGTTACTCTTGCTCATGCAAGAGCTGCTCTTAGATCTTGTGCATGTGCCCAAGGGTAGCGCAAAAGTCTAGCACTATTTCATCTATGGGTGGTGGAGGTGGTGGTTGCTACCCCCCCTTCTAGGATGATTTGGCCAAGCACTTTATCATTCATCATCTCTACCCAATAAGTAGATGAAGCACATCAGACAACATCATTTGTATAGTGTGTTATGCCTCCCTTCTTGCATAATATTTGGATGAGGCATGGGAAGGGGAGTGCCTTCCTACCATGTTCATTTTTCTTAAATTTCTTCTCTATCTTAAGAAAGATCAATTGTGGAATATTGACAAGGAATCTATCGCTTAGAGCAGTACATGCATGGGTGGAGAACGCTATGATCTTTCTTGGCCTTATCGTTGGATTAAGGTGAGAGGCTACAATTTTGAAATATGCATGTTCTACTATGATGAGTGTGCCAAACTACTTACAATTGACTCTATAACATCACTGTGTCCATTTCTTCTTGATGCCAAGATTTGCCTACATGGGGATTTCAACAAGGTTTTCCCTTGTATCTAGTAACCCAAGGGCCTTTATAATGGCTTTCACTAAGTAGAACACTAAAATGTCCTTGATGTTGATCATTGAACTAGCCTGCTAATTATTCCATAACAAGTATGTCTCTCCCATGTACCACTTCCCATTGGAAGTGATTATGGGCCACATGGGAGAGTTATGTAGTTGAGTCTTAAATTTTGGAGGTGCAAACTCTAGGAAAGGCTTGAAGTTTCACTCTTGGAGCATGGATTTTTGAACCTTGTAGTTTGCAATCTACTTGAGGTAGGCTTCCATCAAGGTAACCTCAAGGTTTGGTCTTGGCTCTAGTGCCTTATCTCAGTGAGACTGTCCTATTGTGGTTGCATCTTTAAGAATTTGTTGGATAGATTCCACTTCAAGGTCCTCCCGAAGAGGTCCTATGACATGGGTCTCTACTTGCCATGGGGTTGTTCTTGGCCCATTCCTATTCTTGGTTGTTTTTCCCTTGTTTGGGATGGTTCTCCTTTCTGCACGTGCTTTCCCTTAGGTGCCATATGTGGTCAAAACATAGCCAAGGATTAGCATTCAATGTGTAACTTATAACATTTTGGTACCTTGTTTCATTGGGTAGTTACACTTAGGCTAAGTTTGAACTATGGTAGATTGATTATTTTATTATTATTTTAATAATTTTTGACTTAGAATGTTACTAGAGCTTGTTGAAAGGGTTTAACTCTAATAAATTGATGTTTTAATGTTGATTTCTTTATTAGACCTTTGTGGGAGTTGGAATTTTTTCTATAACGTTTTTGTCAAAAACTTAAGGTTTGTGATCCCCATGATGAAGAGCTTACCTCTAGTAGCTACAGGGTCAAAGAACAAAGTGAATTGGACAAAAAATTAGGAAATAGCTCTTGGAAGGTTATGGGATTTGAAAAATGGAAAAAATCCCCCTTGTTTATATATAGGTAGGTGGACCCCTATGTTGACGAGATCCCATATACATGATCCTATTTATGCATGGGCTCCGTCAACGGGTACCCATCTAAGGAGCCTATGATAAAAATTTTCACTTTGAATATCTTGAAAAATACAAAGAGTTTTCTCATGAAATTAGTGTCCATAGAGAGCCAAAAACACCATTAATATGATGAAATCTTGAAAAGGGCTTGCTAATTCATGGAAATTGAAGAAATCATTGAGAGAATGAAATTTAGTAAAGAAAATACCTTAAGGAGCACACAGTTGGATGCACTGATGGGGTGCACGAAAGATTTGACTATAAAAATGCCTAAAGATAAGGGGCTTAGCTAACCAAACCAAGAGATATGTAAGTGGGTGCTTCCCATAGTAGGCACATGCCCTTTTTGCCCTTGCAGAACCTCAACTAAGAAGTCTATGGGCCTCATAATTGATTAATGGTTATAGAAAGTTAAGGACAAAATTCAGAAGAATCTACCTAAGAATTTCAACACATCAACTAAGACATTGAATAAGAACATGGAAACTGGCAGTGAGGTAAGTGATGGAAAGCATTGATCAACAAGAGAGGAAGTGTAATGGAGTTCCTAATTGTAGTCACATGAAGTCCCTTGTGGATTCTATGGTTAAAGGACATGATAAAGTCCATCCTTAGTTTAGATTAAAACCAAAAAATTTTAGTGACTTTGCATCACCACTCTAAGATTGGTCCACTCCCTCGAGATACAAGAAAGCTCCCACATATCAATCACCATTCATTAATTAAGAAGAAAAGAGGATTAGGAAGTGAGGGAGGGCCTTAGTTAGAAGGGATCTTTAGGCATGCGTAACATGTCTTTCTAGTTCCATAACTAGTGCTTATAGCCTGTTATTTTGTCTAAGGGGTGTGCTTTGAATTCCCATTATTGTTTTTTGGATTATATGTTTTTATGGATTTTTGGATGGGAACCACACCATGCAAAGACTTATTAACTTCCTGTTATTAGTTAACATGGAATGGTAAGAAATCTATGAAAACACTCATGCAGTCAAGTAAGTAGAAAGTCACAAAGAGTATTGAGTCTCCTTAAAGTCATACCCTTTTCAAACTGTTTGAATCCTTCTCAAGTTTGGAAACTACAAGGTCATAGGTTCATTAAAGTTTCATTAAGGAAAAGGGACCTCATACTTCCAAACTAGGAAGACCATAGAGTTTGTGGATGGGTGAATGACGAGTGGTGAGGTATCCTTATGCTCAACCATACAAATACGAGTGTGTACGCATGATCTAGTCAAACTTTGTGGATGGAATAGTTGTGGCACCTAGATAGTTATACATTGATTGTAGTTTGCTGTCTTCCCACTTGGACTAGTAGTAGCTTTATCACATATGGTTTAGTCCAGAGTGAGGCATATGATTTTTTCCTAATTCTACGTTACTCCTGATGATAGAAAAGGTAAATTGATTAAACTAATAATGGAAGGAAAACCTAAATTAGCCTATGGTGATGGTATTCATCCTTAACTATCCATACACTTCTTGAACTTTGTGGGATTACTGCTAGGTGTGTCAAGTATTCACACTTAAACACTCGTGATCAAGGCATACATATTTTGGTCAATAACAAGAAAAGTAAATAACAATAAATCGAATTGTTAACTAAAGAAGGTATTAAATAATTAAAACAAAAAAAATTAATCTAAGTGAATGCTACAATGATGAAAGTAATCTCAATATTTATTGTTGGTCATGTACATGTCCAAGTACATCACACTCGAACAAAGGTGCCATGCAATTACAAACATCACATTGTGGGCATGCACTGGAAATAACTAACTTGAAAGAAATAAACTGAAAACTAAAAACGAAATTGCCAAAAGCACTTAACTCCAAAACTTGTCAACTGTGTGCCTAAGTGTTGTATTTATAGGCTAACACAACAATCACGATATCATGCATATGATATCATATCCAAGTTGTGATATAGCATACTCGATATCGAGGCCTGGAAAACTGCGATTTATCATACCCCCACGACTAAATAAGAACTCGTCCTTGAGTTAATATAAATGAGCTTCTTATAAAACATTATGAAGGTATGGAATATTGATAACTACTTACTAACCATGCTATAGTATGGGAAGCACAAAAATTGGACACATAACACACAACACAAAATACAAAATGTTTGAACTCATGTGGTTCCCGGAGGTGGTGGCTCCTCCATTGGTGCTTTCCCTTTGTTTGGTACTGGAGGCTTATGAGATTGTTGACATGTGAGAAGTACCTACAATTTCTCTTCTTCCATGTAAGGATCATGTATAGCCCATGCTAATGTTCCAATGTTTGATGGAGCTGGCACCGCCCACAGACATAGTAGTCATGGAAACATCTCGTTCGCTTTGACATACCACATAGCAAACTATCATTGTTCCTCCTCATAAGCTCTAGCTTTATCTTTTAATTCATGGTAATCTATCAAACATTGAGCCAAATTTGCTGCTACATCTCTTTGATCATGGTAGCTTTCTTTGGCCACTTCTAATTCAGAGTCTGCAACTTCTAATTTTTGCAACATTTTCTTATGTTCAGCAAACTTTGTCTCATACTTAGCGTAAGTGGCAGCTACTTGTTTCTCAAACTTATTTATTTGGCGCCCTGCTGTTAACATGGCTAAGTTGGCATATCGCAGATTTTCCAACTCCATGTACTTTGTTAAGTCTTTAATCTGTAGGTCCCAGCTTTTTAGTTCTGCTTGGTGGCAAAGGCATGTGTATCCAATATGGCTCACTAGTCAATGTGTTAAGCATTGAAAGAGTTAATGTGAGTCTTAGCCATATAGATCTCCTTTTTGATTATTGCTTTGTACATTGCCACTCAGTCATAGAAGTGCTCTTTCAACTTTTCATGCTTCTTGGCCCCGTTCTACCATGTATTGATCTCTATTGCCATCTTTTGATGGATGGCATAGACCTCCTCCATAGAAAGGGTTCTATTTTCTCTTGCCAAGTTATTCATATCTTGGTTCACCCATACTAATTATTCATGCATTTGTTGAAAAATTTGTTCGAGAACATTCTTTTGTTTCTCAACTACCGTCATCTAAAGATTTTCAGTAACAAGCTATTTATTCTCCTCTTGCAGGGCCTTGAGAGCGTGAGCATGTGCATACATTTGAGCTTGTACCTTGGAAGCATCCTAATTAGCTTGTTATTTCTCCCTTGCCACCTTTTTATTCTCTTCCAACAATTTATTTAGTTGCTCATTTTTGAAAACATCCAATTAGTCAGCTACGATGAATTAGAAAGGATCCCTTTATTTAACTTGTAGGGTGATGAGCTTTTCTTGTTGTTTTTGCATCTTTGCTTTTGCATGCTCAGCCCTAACTTTAGCTATGACCAATTTTCCTTTAGTTGAAATGAGGTCTGATTATATTGCTATGACATCTTAAGGGATTTCAAATAAGAAAGTCATGACCTATCCTATTTACAGCAAGCAATCCAAAACATCCTCACGTTTTGTAGGAGTCATTAAGGAATTGGCCAAAACTTGAGCATCATGTGCTCTCGTGAAATCTACCAGTGGCACAACAGGGACATTAAAATATTCTTTGATGTGGTCTATGACTACCTTTGCTATGCCTACTACATCTTGGTGCTACATGACCACAGCTATGGCACCTTCACTAGTTTCTAATCTGACTTGGAAGGATGCAACATTCCCAGAGATCTGCTGAGACCATTGGGACTCTCCTCTTGAAATCAATAAAATGTATCTACTCATGGGGTTAGCTGAAATAGTGGACTAGACGACATTGTTAATGAACCTAAATAAATTCTTAGCATCACAACTCCCCCAACTAACCATCTTAGCAATGGTTCTAAGGTGACTGATGGATGGTTGATAGTCCTATTGCAATGGTGGCAATTGTTGGACTTGCTGATTTGTGGGTTGTGTGTTGGGCCCTACTTCTTGTTGTTGGCTAGGCCCTACCATTTGAGAAATAATGGGCCCAACCATTTGCTCTTCTTCTTGCTTTGATTACTCACCAACGTCTTTCTTTGGTACTGGCGGTTTGATTTGTTCAGCATACAAAGCATTTTGGGCTTTTCTAAGAATATCAATCACATAGCCCAAAATTCTAGCACATCTGCATAGCTTCTTGATGAGATATAGGAAAGGCAAGGCAAGCTTCCTTTTCTTTCTTTCTTCGAATTACCTTAGTATTTCCATCAAATATAAATTGGGTAAATTTATGTTAAATTTTCTCATCAAAATTTCACTACCCTGTGCCGCATAAGTAGATAGTCTATTTAAGTCTTTGGTGGGGAAAATGTGATAAGTGCCAATCTTGAAGTAAATCCTCTCTTCCAGGGTCAATTCCCTATAAGCTTTATTTTCTTTGTTGTAAGCCTGTTTCAACCATAACTTTTTTACGTTTGCATTCGAGCAAGTGGATAGATGAGCAAATTTTGATCCTTCATTTGGAAGATTCAAGACCTTTGCAATGGCCCTTATAGAGAAATCAATAGGAATACCACCTACATTGGCAATGGTGCCTTCTTCCTTGCCATGCCAAAATTGGTATGTCTCACCCAAATCCTAGTCACCACTTTCTGAGAGAATGGACCACAATGAAGACAGTTCAAGTTGAGTCTTCACTGGTTTGGGAGAAAACTCAGTGAAAGACTCAAAATTGAGCTCCACAATCATGGTTGAGAAGGTGGGCTTTCTGCTTTGCATGTTCTACGTGAGGTCCCTAGCATTTGCCTTCTCTCTAGCATTTAGCTACTCCTTGCAAATGTCCTACTCGATCTCTTCTTTTCGGGGCCATCTATAATCACACAAAGTTCAACTCTTATTAAGGTTGGGTAGAGAAACTTTTATCAACTCATACATTAGTTAATAGTCCATAAGTATGTAGTGTGATTTTAGAGTTAGAAATATTTCTGAGAAGTGGCTCCAAAAGGTGTTATTATTGACCTTACATTGTTGGGTTTCATTAATTTCTTTACATGTGGCACTTACAATTGTTTGGGTGTTCTAGGTGGTTGATGAAAATTATCTTGGCATTTAAACATAAATTGTTTCTTTAGTAAATATTTCATTTCTTACTCCTATGGTATCCTTTGAACAACAAAAAATTTTAAAAAAAGTATGCGCACTTCTTACTGCAGCACCCCCACAACTAAGTGGAACACTCCAGGTTCAAATAGGATCAGATAGAATGGAAATCAAAATATTAGAGAGTTAGATATTGCACTTGGGAGATTTTGAGGTAAACCTTTAAGTCTTAAAGAAAAATTTCAACAACTCCCATAGTGGCAAATGAAGGAAATGAATGTTGAAATAGGTAGGGTTGTAACTATATATAGGTAGGTAAGACTTGATATTGCATATGCGATATCATGTCCCCACTGACATGCACTGAATGTAGGGACTAAGTGGAAGTAATGAATTTTCAATATTTAATGGAGGAATTGAGATTAAATTAGAAGGTCTAGTATATTTGGAAAATTAATTTTAAGGCACCAGAAGTATGTCATGATGGAGTCATATATTAAAATTTGTGATAAGGGGCTAGGACGAAGGGTGTATAGTAATTGTTGAGTAAAAATTGATTAATATGATAAGGGAAATGATTTTTCACTTAGGTGAGTAGTCGGAGGATGTAAAATAATGTAGTCGTGTACATTAGGAACAAGTTACAAAAGTTACACAAGTGGGTCCTCCCCAAAGCAGGCTCTAGCCTATGGTGCCTTTGTGGAACCATACCTCTAATGTTCATGGGCACTAGAGAAGTTGAATGCAATAGATACCTATGAATAAAACACACATTTTAGAACCATCGAGTTGAGATAATAATTCTACATTACACCAACCACAAGTTATGAACATTTGGACAACGAGATGAGATGGACTACAGAAGGAATTGCAGAAATTGGGGCATGAGGTTTGTAATGATGGTCACAATGGGAGCTTGTGTGTAATTAGTGATTAAATGACCATGTGTCTAGTTGTCCAAGTTTCAAACCAAGTCCATACCACGTTGTAGTGACACTGCATTACTTCATCCCATCGATAAACAACCATAAGTATACTAGAGTTGCAAGGAGTAGCATCACTTGGCATTTTGTTCAAGGGAGGAGTGACGAAGGAGCGTCATGGTGGCCCACTTTTATTATATATATATATATATTTTATAATGACTCTATGAAGTTGCCTACCTTTAGGCATGGGTAATGTCTTTCTAGTGGAACCCACAGAAGCTTATTTAGTGCCATTTTGAGTTGCTCTTACTTCCATTTTTCATTAGATCTACAAGGATATAATTACAACCTCAGCAACATGATAGAACATATAGAAGTAGCCAAAGAGAATCTATGAATCCCCTTGATGTCACACCCTTTTCATTCCACCTTGGTCCTTCACGTGTCTCTCCAGACATAATGATTATGAAATTGTTTATAGTTGGAAGATTAAAAAAATTACCATTGTGACTAGAGCTCTAACCTCTTATTAATGGAGTAGGTGGATGGATGTCATGTTCTCAATGTCTGAATAAACAATCCCTTATGACTAGGCAACATAGAGAAAAACCTCACCTTAATGGGAAACATGATCAACTTATTCACTGTCAAGATTAAAATGGAGAATTAAAAACAAAAATTAGAAAAAGTAAAAGAAATAGAGAAATGATAAAAAATCGTAAAACAAAAAGATAAAATAATACTTAAGAATCCTGGAAATTAGAATGGGAGGTGACCCCCACAACGAAACATTTGGTCATGGCTAGGATTAATAAGTGGATGAATAGGATTCATGCATGTATGAAATGTTAGGAAGCCTTCAAGCCCAGGCCATTGGGTGTCTATTGGTGGTATGGTGGTTGGGTAGAGAAATTGTTGGTCACACACTTGATTATAAAAAGCATATTGGGGCAGGTTAGATGGTGTGTGTACATTATGAGGGAAATATAACCCATTATGGTGGTCTGTGTGTACATTATATGGTAGTATGCATGGATCTGTCTGTCCCTTCACATTGGTGAATTCACTGGATTTTATGAATGTTGGAGTGTGAGGTGAAGGCTTGGGTCTAGTGATAGGGGTTGTTGATGGAGCTAAGGAAGGTGTGGCACTAGGTTGAGCTTAGGCTAGTTTAGAGGGTGGAGTAGGGTTGGAAGCATGATTTTTCTTCCTACGACCATGCCTAAAGAAGGGGTGCTTCCAACATTGTGTAGGGAACCTACTTTCGTTAATAGCAGTAGCACAAGTGATGAGTGGCGAGGTACCCCTACACTCAACCATATGAATACGAGCATGCACGCACGATCCGGTCGAACTCCGTAGACTAAATGCCTTAACACCACAAGAAACACTTGGGGTTAATCGTTCGTTGTCTTCCTAGGCTAGCTTGTAAGTGTCACGGTGTATGGTTAAGCAAGTTTGAGGTATGT
>MNCI01036338.1:0-12560 GCA_015680685.1 Gnetum montanum | reverse complement strand
TTATAAGGAATTTTCATAGTTCCTTTTATTTTTTTTCTTCTCCTTAACTCATGTTCTAGTCTTCTATGTCAATAATCATGGTGATGTATAAATTATCAATGGCTTGATGATGAGTGGCAGGGTAACCCTATGATCAACCATACAAGTCACAACCATTTATGCATGATCTAGTTGAATTTTGTGGACTTAGAAGTAAAAGGATATCTTAGATAATGAAGTGCTAAGATGTTAACCATTATTTTCCTAATCACACTTGTATGGGCTCTAGTTATATGGTTAAGTGTAACTAAGGTACATTTTTGTATTTTTATTACTATTAAAACGCTTAAAGAATTAAAGTATTAAAAGATTAATTTACTTAAGCTAAGTGAAAAAATAAATCTAAAATATCTTAAACATAGAGTATTTATTCCTCATTTACCATATACATCTTGAACATGTACTAATATTACTGGACTACCAAGTGTTTTGCTACTAGGCATACCAAGTGACTTATTGCTGGAATTCCCAAGTGTTTATATGTTATGCTTAGAATTAGTACTACTCATATGAATTGGATAATTAAAAAGAAAACAAAAATTTAAAATAAATTACAAGAAATGAAATTAAAACACTAATTCAAGTCCTTCAATGGATGAAGCAAAGCTTGATTTTATTATCATTATGCAAGCATGTCTAAGTACATCATGCACTCAAATAAAATTCTATATAATTCATTCAATCCATAATATAGGCATTAAAAGAGGAAAATATTCTAATTTTTTCAAGAGAAAACTACAAGAGTCTCCTTACAGAATGACCAAAAGTTGTCATAAGTATATTAGATATGCACATTTATATAGGCATTTATGAAGACTACATCAATGGATCATTATTGCTACATCTCAAGCTATATTGATACATATGTGTCAACATGATTACCTAAGTTATTATTTATCATACCATAATTACTAACTAAAAACTTATTTTGAGTCAATAAAATTAGGACTAAGTTATTTACGAAAATAGAGAAGTATAGGACTAACTAACTAACTAATACCTGAGTGTCACATGACATATCAAACTACTTGAGTACTTCTACAGTTGGATCCACAATATAGGACACATTATACAAATGGCCTTAGCTAATATGTGAAAAATAAAAATGATCCTAAGGCATACACCATAATTTTTTCCTAGATTTTGTGACTCTTATAACTCTTGTGGTTACTCCTCCTCACATGGTTATGGTTGTGGCTATCCTACTACTATTGCTTCTTCTTCTAGTAGCTTGAATGCATCTAACAATGCTTCATCTAAATAGGTTGAAGGTTAAATATCAATCATTGTTATCTCCATTTATCAGTGTAGATATTTTTTCTCTACAATTTTTTACTATAGCATTCTTACTAGAATAGACTATTTTTTCCTTACCAAACCAAACTTTTCCTCTTTAGACTTCCATCTCATTTTCTTTGTATATTTTTACTACTTATTAGTAGCTTTTATTTTTCACTTTATTTTCTTACTATAGTGTTATTAATGGAGTAGATCATTGTTTTTCTTCATATTCCCATGCCTATCATTCTTATCAAAGAAAAATGTTTTAGTTGGAAAATTATCAATACTAACATGATTAGCCCCATACTACACCCATGTGATATCCAACCACCTTGTCTACCAAGATAAATGATTATGAAAAAAACTACCCATATAAATTTAGATGAAGAAAATGGAATAGATTACTTGAGCATTTTTCCCTAAACTTTCTTTCAATTTCTTCATAACTCATAGCTTCTAATGTGTAGTTATCTTCTTTACTTTATAGTGATGTAATTTGGGATCAATTTTTGTTTTAGAGTCAAAAGTCTTTTTTCTCCTCTACTATGTGAAAATTTGTTTCTAAACATATTTTAAAGAAAACCTTCTATTTTCCCACCATAATGGTTCTAGGATGGACATTCCATTTTTGCAGAGATCGTTTAATGTGAAACATTCACAATCACTTCTTTAAACTAATGTAACTTCAAATTAATCAAATCCAAGTATGTAGATGTTAGGTTCAAAGCTGACTTTCAAGTTTTAAATCATCTTTAAGAATTCTAAGAATTAGTTGTATTAATGGGTTAGGTCTAACTCTCATGGAGTTTTGTCAGTTACTTGGTGAATAGTCATGACATAATCAATAGGTTTGAAATAGGTATTTTGTTAATATTATTTTAATTTGGTATAAAAATAATAAAATTATTTATTTTACTATTTGTTATAGTAGTCTAGATGATTAGGATACTTGACCTCTAGGCAAGAGACCTAGGTTTGAATCCTAGGAAGAAATATAAATATAAATAAAATATTCCAATAGCTATCTAGCTTTATAAGAATTTGATTCAAAATAAAAAGCGAGAGTTCATTAAAGAAAGAAAAATTACTCTTCTCTGAATGATCAATAAAGAACAAAATAAAATTTAGAATTTCAACAAAAGAAAAGTTTGAAACCAAAATTTTTATTTTATGAGATTTTGTAATTTCATCAAAAATTGTTTGAAGGAAACTGTGAGGTAGTAGAGTATCAACAAGACAATGACAACCTTTTCATCTTCTTTAAGGACACTATGAAAGGAATCAAAAGACTAGTCTCAAGTAAAGTAGTTGATGAAATAGGACTTTATAGAGAAATGCTCACTTGGGAAGGGCCTTTGGTATGGTATACTTTTAGAAAAATCTAAACTATGTTCTTCAAATTAGTTTAGATAAAGAATGATGCACTAATAGAGCTACTTTTCTCTTTTAAAAAGGAAAAAGATCTACTTTAAATAACTACATGTTGATTATAATTAGTAACATTTTTGCTAAGGTTTCAAGAAATATTCTTAAGATGAAGATTGCAAAAAGTACAAAAGAAAATAATTTGTGAGCAATTTCACAAGTTGAACTTAGACATCATCATTTGACTATTGATCACCTCATTACATTAAAAGGTATTAGAGTTTAGACTTGATAAAGTTATTCATTGCTCCCTTAAATATGGCTAATAAGTGGGCTTTAGCTGGATGAACTTTTGTATGGGTTCTAAGGACCCTTAATTGACCTTTATGAGTTGGTCAAGCATTGTGTTAGGCTTTAAGTTATAGTTGAAGTAGTTTACAAACTAGGCAATCAAGTCCTCAAAAGAGGATATGGATCCCCTAGGCAATACATGATACTAATCAAGTGCTTTCCTATTCAAATACATAGGGAAAATCCTCATGTTGGTAGGAGGCCATGGTTGTAATAGCAAGCATTCAGATCAAAAGGTAATAAGGTGAGAATTAGGGTCACCTTCTCCATATATTTGCTAAATTCGGAAATATGGACACTAAAAGAAAGTGTCAAGGACAATACTATAGGACTTATGGGATCATCATAGTAGAAGTTCATAATCTTGAAAGTTTTTGAAGTAGAGGCTTTAAGCCTCTTCAACTCCTCCACTAGGTTTTGGATCATCTAGAAGGCTTGGTCTAGACCCTCTAGTGGCCTTGTTGGTTGCAGGGTTTGTAAATAGGGTTTTGGTATTTGTTGCGAGGCTTGTGGCCTCACTATGGCTTATGTGATAAAAGGAAGAGGTAGCATTATGGTTGTGGTTTCTGGACCAAACAAAGAAAAGCATGTTTGTGTCAGTACTTTAGGCACAAATGTGATAAAGGAGATGTGTGACCCCTATGTCACTTGAGGTTCCATGGTGGATCCAACATGAGTAGTTAACAGATTCTTCATGGTAAAGACCACCATTGATGACTTTATATATCAAGAGTGTGTTATAAATGACATTGATATATTATAGTTTGTTGTTTGTGGCATTGGCTAAGTTTGATGTATTGCTATAACCAATGTGGGATCTACTGTAATAGGGTTGGAAGGAGTGGAAGATGGTGGCACCATGTCCATGGAGAAAAAAAAGCATTAGAAGAAGGTGTTGTGACCTTGGGGAATTTTTGTTGGAATAGCCCTTCCAAGATGTTTTTAGGCTCAGATTTTACCTTAAATTTATCCTTTTTTTCCTATTCTTCCTCAAAGCTATGCTTGTCATCTTACTCTTCCATGATAATCAACTAGGCTAGGATGCTAGCATAGATGATGTCAAGGGGAATTTGATCATACAAGGAAGAGAGGTACTCCTTTCCACTCCTATGTATGAGCTCAAACTTCCTCTTGGCCTCTACTTCCATATGTGGAATTGGCATGCCTACTTATATTTTAACACAAATGAAATTATAATGATCTTCATTTATGGTTGCAAAATCGAGACTCTCCCATTTGACCTTCAAAGATTGCCTACACTCAATGATGGCAGGGTCTTTGGAGTCATATACCATCATCGCTTGTTGGCTATGATCTTTGCCAATGAGGGTAAAGGACAATTTGGTAGACTATTGGAAAGACATGGCTATAGTGCTAAGAATTGTTTAGAAATAGACTATAAATGGTAAAATAGAAGTAAATTCTAGAAAATGGAATTAAAGAGACAAAAATGAATGAAAAGAAGAGTACTTACTAAAATTAGTAAATGGGGAATAAGAGGGGCTCCCCCCTTACAAATAATAAAAAGTTGGAAATGTTGGTTTCAAGCCTCATCCAAGGTGGCCTCCCAATTGCCTCTACACTGAGTCAAGAAGAGCTCAATGTAGGGCATTTCCAGTAATTTGCAAATGAATTAAGAGGCTCCTAGGGTCAAATAGTTTCCTGGGAAGGTGGCCCACCTTGATCCAGTCAGTTACGGTATGTGTCAACATAACCGTATGTGTACTCAGTTGTTGAACTGAAGGGTACTCCGAAGGGTTAGTTGTTAGATGCCTATACATATACTCAGCTTCTTTTTGTTGCAAGAGTTTGTCTAGGCTCATGGTTTTGAAGAAGGGTCTCTTCTTTGTATAGTTGTTAGAACCAACACCCAGTTGAATATTTACATGCTGAATATTTATAGCTCTCACAGTGTTACGTTGCTGTAGTTGGGTAGGTAATTCCCCTTGCATTGTTGGAACAGGTTTTATGGGAACTATAGATGGAAGAGGTGTGGATGGAGTTAGAGGATGGGATGAATGTGAGATATCTCTCAAAGGAGAAGGAGTCCTCCTGAAGTACTCCCAAACTTGGTAGTGATGTTGGGGAGTAGTGTGACCCGTAGAGTCACCTGGAGAAACTAGCTGTTGCACATAATAACCATAAGGATTGGGCTACCGATAAGGATACTGTTGTGTTGGTGGTGGCATCCCCCATGACTGTGCATATTGCCATTGTTGATGTTGTCCAATGGGCTGTGGTGGCATTCCACTTGGGTAATACGTTAGTCATTGGTGGAATTGCCTTGGGTTACCTTGTGGATAAGGTAACCTTTGGGGTGTTTGCCATTGGTTGAGTCTTGGATTTAGCACATATACCCCAGACTTCTACAGATGTGAGATAATTGGGCAACATCCCTTAGGATGGTCATAGTAGCAAACCTCACATCCACTATCATCATTATGTGCAGGATTTAAATTTCTCCGCCTTGTTTTACCTTTGTCACTACTTTGTTCTTCCTTAGACTCTTCTATGATTTTTAAGACTGTTTCAATTCTTGAGTCTAAGGAATCCCACATTTGGTCTACCTTGGCCGATACCTTGGTTGTTAACTTTTGGATCAGCAAGGTTTTCTGGTTTACCAACTCTTGGAGTGGTGACTCATCCTCCTCATCACAGAATTTTACTCTCTTCTTGCAAAGGAAGGGGTCGCTATTCTTTCGCACTTTCCCTCTTATGTAGCTCACCGTCTTCTTGTGCTACTTGTTCCAACAAACTTTGTACTTCATGGGCTCTAAGTTGGGAAAGTTTCCCTTGGGCATAAGTCCCAAGAGTTCTTCTTGTTTCATTCCTTATTCCATCCATGATGTGGCGAAGTTGATCCCGCTTAGCGTACCCATGGCCCGGGCAACTATGTAGCAATGTATAGTAGTGGGCCATGGAAGCATCCAAGGGTTCATAAACACCTTGTTTCCAGCCTTCGATCTGCTTACACAAATTGGACACTCTGGAGTACATCTAATATTTGTTGTTGAATAGTTCAAGCATCGTACTCCAACGCCTAATGGTTTCTAGTTCTAAGGACCGATACCAGCCCTCTGCTTCTTTGGTGAGTATCCTTGGGAACAACTTAAGCTTCTACCACTCATTATCTATATTCTACAAGACACAGGCATTGTGAAATGCCTATAAATGATGTTGTGGATTAGCGTTGTATCCCCCTTCAAAACATGTGATATTTTTTTTGTCCAAATGCTTAATCCAACTATCTTTTAAGTGCCTTGTGGGAATCCTAACGGCCTCAGTAATGTCAAGCATACTTCGGGTTGTGAGTAGGGGCTCATCATGATCATCTCTGTCATGACGTCTATGATGTCTGCGTGGTTCCCTACTCTCCCTACGTCCTTGCCCTCGTCCTAACTCTTGACCTTCCTGTTGAGGTGTCTCATCTTCTTTACTTCTACCCTCATCGTTATGTCCATAATTGGCTATGCCCGGATGTGGAAGGAGAGTGTGAATGGTGAGATGAAGGAGAAGAAGAAGGGGAGTCATCACCACGGTGATGTCTCTTACCTTCTCTTCGGCTGCTTCAGCCCCGATTGTTATAATGATCTAAGTGTCTATCCTTAGTGTGAGTGATTGCTCCTTTCGTGAACAGTTGATGTTCACAGGGATCAAAGCCAAAAGTATGTATAGTTGATCGAAGGCTCTGATGCCTAACCTCTTCATCATCATGAGGAGGGGGAACGTCATTTGCTAAAGAACCCGTTATGAGGGGTTCCTCGTCTCCTATTTCACTAAGGACATGTGGGACCTTGCCCTTCGACAATGTGTGTTGACTCTCTTGCCTTGCGTCCCTCCTACATTGCACGTCTGTGGGATGATAATCCCTCATATCAAAGTCCTCAACAACATATTCAGCGAATAAGTCCTGCATGCCAATCTATGACAAGGCATAGAAGAGCATGTTTGGGACAGATCGATCCAGGGGTAACACGATGTTACCAAATAGATCTCTCCAGCGCAGTTGTTCATCCTGATGGAGGATAAAAGTATGATTAGGAATATACTCATTGGGATGAGTATATGTTATCTTATATTGTTTAGGACTTGGCTGGTTTAGGTTATGTGTTATATGTTGCCGACTGTGTTCAGTGTTAGTCCTAGGTGAATTAACTTTATGAGAAGAAGTTATTTTTACTGGTGTGCTATTTCACCATTATATAAGTTCTTATTTAACTAATTAACCCAAAGATTCGTTAAGGCTCACAATGATGTGAATTATTTCCTTATGTTCTAATTGGCGTACAAACACTTAGTCCCTAGCAACGGTGCCAATGATGAGTTGCGGGTATCCCTACACTCAACCATACGAATACGAGCATCGCATGCATGATTTGGTTGAACTCTGTAGACTAAATGCCTACACACCACAAGGAACACTTGGGGTTAATTAATCATTTTCTTCCCAGGCTTACCTGTATGTGTTACGGTGTATGGTTAAGTAAGTCTAAGGTATATGATTTTTTTGGTATTTTATGTTTTCTCCTATGCTAAGAGAAAAGGGTTGAGAAGCTAAGTATAACTCTAACTAATGCACTATGTCCTAGTGTCAGCATCCGTTCCCACTTGCCGTACACACCCTGAACTATGCAACTATGGCTACCAAACGCTAATCGTTACTGGGATCACCACACGTAATGCACATGCTCGAAGTGGTCGTACTGAGGCACCGTTCCTTGGCTAACTGTACATATCCTTGAATGCTCATAACCAAGTCATACTTATCCCACGTTCTAGGAGTTGAGGGTGAGAAAGCCTAATCGTGATGAGTAGCCGATTCCTTGATTAGCCGTACACATTCGTCAATGCTCGTAATCAAGTCATACTTATGTCGTGCTAACAACAGGTAATAAATGATAGGTAAGAAATAACATATAATAAAACCTATGCACGCACTACAAGGTTTATCCACAAAGCTCATATTTATTGTTGTACACAACTTGCATTCAGGTACAACGTTGCTTGAATAAAGATCCATTCACTTGGGGACTCCTACTATGGGCACATGGAAATTAATCTATCTCTAGGGTGATTAATCTGCCAGAGCTTCGCTACTTTAAGCCTATGATATGAAATAAGGGGAGTGCCACCTCTTATTTATAGATATGGCAACGGACCGCGATGTCGCGTATGCAATATCGTGGCTCATGCGATATCGCATTCCATCACTAGGGATGAGGGATTGCAGGAGCTTTGAGTTGTTAGGGAATCCCTCATAATCTCTTGGATTTTTGAACATTGTTGCATAATATTCTCATTGCAAAGTACTCCTTCTAGTGAACCTACCGATACCNTCTACTTGACAACAAGTTTGGCTAACATTGCTTGTTAATTCTACCCTCTTCTTTTCATCCTATCAAACTAACAATCCCTCGAAAGTTCCTTTGGCAAGATTAGGAGTGTGTTTTCTTTCCACATGATCAAGATTAGGCAACCATCATGTGGCATATTCTTATTATTGTGTGCATACAAATGTTCATATGGCAACTTGCACATGGCATTTTCTTAACTTGGGACAACCTCAAAAAACACACCTTTCATGGCTAGATTCATTGTGTACTCTAGCTACATGACGAAGAATATATTTACCATCTTTTCCAAAATTGTTCCTTTATTATTGTAGTATACCAAATCTTACAGGTGATAATATGATCTTTTCAAAATCTTTGGCACAAACTACATAATGATCCCCTTAGTAGGGAATGCCTTACTACATTCTAGCATGCATTCTTGTGCTAGTCATTATGATGCCTTGTTTTCAATATATTGCATCATAGTCGAGATTGAAGCCAATACTTCACTCCCTCCTTTCTCATTACCATGGGTTAACAGACTATTCTTACGAAGCCAATGAACATTGAAGATGTGCACAACTATTGTGCTTGGCTGACCTTCGTCTCAAATGGCTAGAAAAGCTTTTTTGTTATGTTCTTCACATTAACATTAGCCTCACTACAATGATGCTTTTCACCTAGGAATGCAACTCATTCACTATGAAGGAATGTAAGGTCTTGATCATACCTACTAATGTCACTTGGGTCACTAGGCTTTCATCTTTAGGAATTGTGTTCCTCAAAGAAATGACTACTAATATTTCTTCAACAATGGTCCTTAGTAATGATAATAATGATCAAATGACAATAAGTAAATCAAAGAAGATATAAGCTTTTGTGCTTTTACTTTTATTACATAAAGTATTTCTTAGTCTAGACAAATAACTCATAAGACAAATTTGTCTTTATCTAACAAAATCAATGTTAACTAAGAGATCAAAGCTAATGTTGAGAACTAGGATATAGCTAATGATTATCTTCACAAGGTTAACATTAAGTGGTGAAGTAATGGTAATACAAATTATGTGCCACTGATTTCTTGTATTCTTTTAGATGTTAATATGTTAGCATAACTTTTTTATTATTACCTCAAATCCTTAAGTTGATGCACAAATATTAAAAGTAATGCAAATAATATTAGGACATATATCATCATCCCAACTAATAATTAATTTTTCACTTTTTGATTTTTTTTAAAATATCAATTATAAGCTTGTACACTTGAAGGGATGTTAGGGTATATATATTTTTTTTTACTTCAACATAGTGATATTCTTTTGTAAGGCATAAGTCATAGCATCAGTAGTAGATGCATTCCATGTGGTCTTCTCTTGTTTAATTTCCAATTGATGTTAGTCATAGCACCAAGCACCTCTAGTGCCATGAATCAAGTTAGATCTTGTAGTTGAGCACATAGTTGGGCCATCTCATCCTATAATTGCTCAACTTTCAACTTTAGATGTTCTAATTGGGTTTCACTGAGCATCAACTTTTCCTTGACTAAAATTAGTTAAGATTAAACTACTATGATATTTTCAAAGATTTCAAAAATTTCCTAAATAGTTTGACTAGTTTGGAGGAGTTGGTCTAACACATCCTTGTCCTCTACCACATTCATTAATAGTTTGGAGGAGTTGGTCTAACACATCCTTGTACTCTACTACATTCATTAATCCACCAGCTCCTCCAACACTTGCAAGTTCCTAAATGTCTTGGGCGATGATAAAGTTAAAAATGGAAGCCATAATAACATTCAAGGTAGTGCTCACATATTCTAGAACATCCTGGGCAACATCTTCCTTGCTTTTATGGAACATAATCTCCATCACTAAATGCATTCCTAAAAGTTGTACTGAGCATTGACTTGTAATGTGAGAATAATTGGCCGATCAAAACCAGTTGGACTCAATTTCCCTGCACCTTTTCTGTAGGTGAACTTCTTTGGGAGAAAGTTGATATTGCACCAAACAACTCTTGAATTTGCTTTGCTGACATGAGTGTGTCGTGCCGTTCATAAACCTCTTCAAATCTCTCTCTGTGGATCGCTCTTTGTTGAAAGAGGGCAAAATCAGGGAAACGAAACGGCCCAAGTATTGTGATATGGAAGAGACAGCGAAGCTGCATTCCAAACTTTGAAAATTCTTCGTAATCTACACCATTTGCAACATTCACGCAATTCAAACGAATGTAAGTATGAATTGAATAACATTTTGGGGGAGAATTGTTTTTGAGTAAGTTGACTTTATCAATTCGGTATATATACCTCTATTCATTGATTTTTCAGAGTATAATTAGCCCAGCGAATATTCGGAGTGCGTGGAAGATGATAATTTGCGGACGAAAGCCAAATGCCAGACATTCGTTCATGCCGAACCCCTCCTTGTCCTTGTCGTGCTGTAGCATATGGTGCAGACTTTTTCACCAAAACATGATACACGCCTCTGCACTTTTTTTTTATTGAGTTCGCACGACTTTCGTTGAGCCATCCATTACAAATAAAAAAGTCCTCCACCGAAGAAATTTTGGACGATAAATTCCTCTGTTTTGCTCTGCTCTGCTGTGAATTAGGCGAACTTCTTTTATTTAGAATAAACTTCACATTGCATCAAAGCGCTGAATCTGCATTTGCAGGAACTGGGCAAATGTCTGAAAACAGGGCAGAGGATACAACAACAAGTGGTGAGGCTTCCATGGTTAACAAGAAGAAGTTCCATGTGTTCATCAGTCACAGAGGCCCTGATACAAAACTCACCTTGGCTTATCATTTATATGATTTGTTGTGGGACAGACGAGTTGAGGTGTTTCTAGACAGAGAGGAGTTGAAGGGTGGAGAGAGCTTAACAGAGGCCATTAAAGAAGCTATTGCATGTTCCAAGGTGCATGAGTGCATCCTTTCCAGTAGATTTGCAGAGTCTACGTAGTGTCTTCAGGAATTGGTGATGATGCTGCACAAATCCCAGATGTGTCAATATTTGAACCTGCACATGTCAATATTTGAAAGGTGCTTTCGGGAGGGCTTTGAGAAGCTCACAAGCAAAGGCAGGAACTCCAACGAAGACATTGAGCAATGGAGACATGCTCTGTTTAAGATTGGAGAAATCAGTGGATACGAGGGCAGAGGGTGAGCGATGGTTAACACAACTGTTTTCTGTTTATGAGGATCGTTTCCCATTATTATTATTATTATTAACCATGAGGGGTGGTTGTGAGATATTCAAGCCATCAAGAGTATATTTAAGTATGACCATTTACCTGTATGATTCAAAAGTTAGATTTATCATTGGTATATTTAAATAGGCTTGCGGTCCTTTTTTTTAAATAGCTAACTTGGCAGGTATTTATGGGTTAATCGCAGTAAATTATAATGAAAGAATCTTCTCAACCCTTTCCATGGGATAAATACTACCATGGATAATATACGACACCAAAGAATTTAGAGAGCAAAATATGTATCAAAATAAATATGTGCATCTTTTATAAAAACTGATTTTTAGCCCTTTTCCTTTTGATCACGGAGCATTGCATGACTATTGTTAAAAGGATATGTGAATTACTTGATGTTGCATCTGTGGCTACTATTAGGAAAATAGTTGCAATAGAGAATTAGTTACTGAGCATCATTGACGATATTACGAAATGCCGTAAAAATGATCTTCGTGTGACATTAATGGAAATAAGTGGTATTCCAGGCATAGGAAAAACTACCTTTGCTAAAGAACTTTATAATAGGATTTATACTCAATATAACAATTCATTGAAGACTCAATGGACTTGTAGAAAAATAGTGTAAATGAAATCCACGGCCAGATGTTTAGCAAACTTTTCAGATATGATACCAAAATGGAAGTAAAGAGTGCTTTAAGAGAGAGATTGTAGAATGCAGAGATTTTAGTGGTGTTAGACAATATGCAGAGGGAAATTCCATTCAGTATTGTGTTTATTGAAGATGATGTTCCTCTAAGTCCAAGGAGCATCATTATTGTTACTAGTAGAGAAAAGGGAGTTCTAAGGCATTACCCTTTAATTAAATAATACTATCAAAATTTCATTGAGGTGAAAATCTCAAATCTAGACTTCTTTGCATCCAACGAAATATTTTGCCAGTAGGAGGAATTGACAATGTGAAGGATGAATTTGGTGAGTTGACAA
>MNCI01036336.1:3560992-3656544 GCA_015680685.1 Gnetum montanum | reverse complement strand
CTATAAATAAGAGGTGGCTCTCCCTTGTTTCACACTTTAGATTTATTCCCTTAGCAAAAATTTGGCATATTTATCCCTCTAGAGATAGAATATTTTCCAGTGTATGCTCGCAGTGTGGTGATTGTAATTGTACGGCATCCTTTATTCGAGTGTGACGTACTTGGACACACACATGACTAAAAATAAAGATCGAGATTACTTCATCATTGCAGGATTCACTTAGTTTAATTAATTATTTAATTTTTATTTACTGCTTTCCTAGTTAATCTCTTCTCACCCTTAAACTCACATTAAACTGCGGAATGCGTACGACTTGATTACGAGCATTTAAGTGTGACTACTTGGTAACCTAGTAGCGTACCTAGGATCTACGCTTGGTAATCCCAGTGGTAGTCGTGCACGAAGTCCAAGATGTGTATGGATAATCAAGGAATGGATGCTCATCGCACTTAGGCTACTTTATATTCTCTTACCCTCTCTCTCCTAGATTAGTTAATATTACTTTCCACTGCCTTTAGGAGTAGCATTAGATTAGAAACCCATCATACACCTCACTCTGGACTAAACCATACGTGACAAAGCTAATACTAGTCTAGGTGGGAAGACAACGAACTACGACCTAAGGCTAACTGTCTAGATACCACAACTAGTCCGTTTGTGGAGTTTGACTAGATCGCACATGTAACACTCATATTCGTATGGTTGAGTGTAAGGGTACCTTGCCACTCATCATTGGCACCGTTGCTAGGGATGGTGCTAGTTATCTAGATTAGTTATATCATACAAGGTCGTTGTAAAGGAATTAACGATATATCTTTTAGAAAAATAATAATTATAAAAAGTCACACATAACTTCACAACCATGCCTCTCCTACAAGATCACGACAATGCCACACCTAGTGAGGAAGTTCATTGGAGAACCAATGAACTATATGACGATGAAGATTGGAGTACACAACTTGAAATGGGGGTTTCTTATAAACATGAATGAAAGCAACGTCATCCCAACACACGAAGGCATAACTTACTTGATGACGATGAACCCCCACTGGCCACTACAAGCCTAACGCAAATACAAGAGGTTGTTCAAATCTCACGTAGGCATCGTAAAGAGAGCCGTCTACCCAGGCTCGATTTAAACAACTTCCCTAATTTTTTAGGAGGCTATGAATTAGATCCACATCAACATTTACAAGCCTTCTACAATTCCTATGCATGGAACAACATTGATAATGGCTGGAAAAAACTCAAGCTCTTCCCTATGATACTCGTTGGCCAAGAAAAAGTATGGTATAGATCGTTAAAACCAAATTCAATACAATGTTGGTCAAAAATGGTAGAAGTATTTAATGAAAAATATCAAACCTATGCAAGAGTGTCAGCCTTGAGGAAACAAATCCAAGGATGGAAACAAGCACAACATGAACCCTTGGATATGGCCTTAGAAAGATATTATGCACTATTAAACAANTCAACTTAACAAAGGTCCATGATCATAAAAAGGAGAAATCAAATTATCACAAGGAGAAAGAATCATCTTTTCCAATACAACAATCATTAGAAGAAGTCAAGGCAAAGATCAATAAGATGTTGGAATGGACGTATCAAAAGTGTGGAGAATATATCAATATTATTGGAGATAGAGTTTTGACAACCCAAGAAATAGGACAAAATAGTAGACAATCAAAAAGAAGGGATAAGGAAAATAAGAGCTCAACTATCAATCATATGCATGAATGCAACATATGCCTGTATGATCACCCCAAGGGTCAATGCCCAATCTTGTTACATTTATATGAGCATTGGGAAAACACATTACATCCAGAGTTCGTACAGAGATACTGTGTTCGATCATAGTGGCAAAAATCCCAGTCATAGGGGAGACCACCCTTGGACTGGAGACACCCTTAGTATCATCTAAATCCAAATGATTATCTTGTTTAACATCCTATTTCTCCAACTGGGCCAACGCACTTTATCTCACCACAGTACCATTCTCCTCAATACTATTAACCCATGCCTCCAACACAACCACCACCTTGTGTATCCTACACTTCTCCTCATTTTCAACATTCTCATCCTTTCCCTTCTTCTACAACACCACCAATTGTTCCTAAGTTGTCTACACCACAGCAACAACCCACGAATGCTACTTGTGCTGTTACTACCAACAGCAGTGAGAGTCCTCCTCAACATCAAAAGCATCCCTTCTTTAAACATGACTGTAAAAAGGGACAACAAAATTCCAAGGCCACTACATCCTCCAACTTAGCACAAGTCTCACACTGTGGTGCACCCTTACCTTCGAACCCCACGCCTCATGTTACTCCATCAGGGCCACCAACTCACACTCCAACAACAATACGGCCCAATGAACATAGCGATGGAAGGCATCATCCCAATCCTTGCATACCATCTAACGGTCCTAAATATCATAGTGGGTCAACTCGTTATCTAGGAACTACATCGTACAAATTGCCCCACTATGCTTATTATAATTAAGTGTGTGAACCCCGATGGGGTAAGTATGACCAGGCCCCAACATTTCCAACATGCAAGGATCCTCTAATTCAATTTATTAATCCTTGCCATCCTCAACCATTTACTTATGGGTGATACCTCCCATCCTAATAATAAGCAGGATTAATAACCATTTTTTATTTTTCTTTAATTTTACAACTTTTTGTTTTCCATTTTTTCATTTTTCAACTTCTTGTTTTATCTTTTTGTCATTTTTTTACTTCTTGTTTTTATAAGTAATCTCATCTACTAATAAAACACTCATGTGGATCGTTGGTTGAGGTGTGTTCTATGTTATTAAGTTTCAAGCGATCAATTATTTGGACAGTGAGCCCACTACACCCACTCATCGATTCTACAAATAAGAGGTTCTATTCAAGGGTATAGTGATATTCTTGACATTCTTGAAACTTAAAATTAATTTTGTGTTCATTGTACCTAGAATGAAGAAGGATGGACCAAGAGGGAATGATTAGGGTGTGACATCAAGGGGACTTGCGGATTCTCTTTGGTGACATCTGTGGGTGTTATCATGCAATGTGGTTGTACTAAGATCCTTGTAGATCTAACAAAAAATGGGAGTAAGAGTAATCAAAAGGCACTAAAAAATCTGATGTTGTTCTAGGGGATCCCACTAGAAAGACATGCACCCATGCCTGAAGGTTGGCAACTTCTTTGGATTTAGTATTCAAAAAGAAAAAAAAATAAGAAAAGAGAAAAAGAAAAAAGGAAGTGCCACAAAACAAAAATCACTCCTCCCTTGAACAAAATGCCAAGTGATTATACACCTTGTTGTTATGGTACTCTCATAGTTGTTCACCATGAGATGAAATAATGCGATGTTACTGATTAGAAGGATGGACTTGGTCCTGATCTTGGAACGACGGGTTAATGATACCTTAATCATGCTTTACACGTAGGATTCACTGTGCCCTGGGTCAGTTACCTCATGTCCCTATCTCTATGATCCCTTCTATACTTCTTCTCATCTCATTGTTTGTGTAATTGTAGCTCGTGTCGTGTGTAGCATAGAATCCTTACCTCATTCCAGTGATACTTACATGTGTGTGTTTTCTAGAATTAGTGTGGATTACATTTAACCCTTCTAGTGCCCATGAACACTTTAAGTGTGGTTACACAAGGGCATTATAGGTTGGAACCTGCTTTGGGGAGGACCCACTTATGTAATCTTTTGTAATTTTCACTTATGACATAGCTCACACATACCATTTATTACCCTCATTAAGGTAAGCAGTAAGGTATAACCTAACTTTGGTAACAACCTTACTAACGATTGGCCCTGTGTGATGGTAGATGGCCCCGAAACATGGACAATAGGAAGGTCCTACTCAAGGTGCGATCAAATGACCTAGGAGAGGTGAAGGACAAGTTCCTACCGAAAAACATGCAAAGCAGGAGGAACAATCATTTAGTATCCACCAAGAAGACCTTACTACTGTACAATCAAGGCCTACCCTCTCTAAAAGCAGTGCCTGGTACTTGGGGGAAATGTACCAATTTTCACACAACAACAACAAAGAAAAATAAAAAGAAGAAAAGAAAAGAAGGCACCATGGTTAACATTTGTGGTGTGACTATTGATTTCTCTATTCAAGCCATTTCAGAAATTTTAAACCTTCCAAATATAGGGCCAAAGGTTACTTAGAACCAGTGGGACAATTTTAGAATCAAGCAACTTAAGAAACTATTGATAGAGAATTAAAGGGTGACGGAAGAAGAAGAGAAGGCTGACTGGGATGCCTCTATGGCTCAAGCGTAAACTTACATGCATGACAAGGCACTCAAGGCCTTACAAGAGGAGAAAATCTAGGCCATACTTCAACGCCATTAAATCCCAAGACCTAGAACGCAAGAAAAGGGAAAGACACCTATGGAGGAGCCACCACCACTAGGAACTACATGAGTTCCACAAATTTTGTAATCATAGGATTTTCTTTTGTGTTGTGTCACAATTTTTTCTGACTCCACACTGCAACATCATCCCACTTTTCCATCTAATAATCCCATACCTCTCCACTATGTAATCACTGTAACTCAAGGATGAGTTTTTATTCAGTCGTGGGGATATGATGAGACATTGTTTGGGGCAACCGCGATATCACATGCCCAGATGCGATATTGTGTCTTTTACTGCGATATTGCGTATGCGATATCGCAGCCCATCACCAGTCCTATAAATAAGAGGTGGCTCTCCCTTGTTTCACACTTTAGATTTAGTCCCTTAGCGAAACTCTGCAGTTTTATCCCTCTAGAGATAGAATATTTTTCAGTGTATGCCCGTAGTGTGGTGATTGTAATTGTACTGCATCCTTTATTCGAGTGTGACGTACATGACCGGAAATAAAGATTGATATTACTTCATCATTGCAACATTCACTTAATTTAATTAATTATTTAATTGTTATTTACTACTTTCCTAGTTAATCTCTTCTCACCCTTAAACTCACATTAAATCGCGGAATGAGTATGACTTGATTACGAGAGTTTAAGTGTGACTACTTGGTAACCTGGTAGCGTACCTAGGATCTACGCTTGGTAATCCCAGTGGTAGTCATGCATGAAGTTCAAGATGTGTATAGATAATCAAGGAATGGATGCTCATCACACTTAGGCTAGTTTAGATTCTCTTACCCTCTCTCTCCTAGATTAGTTAATATTACTTTCCACTACCTTTAGGAGTAGCATTAGATTAAAAACCCATCATACACCTCACTCTAGACTAAACCATACATGACAAAGCTAATACTAGTCTAGGTGGAAAGACAGCGAACTACGACCTAAGGCTAACTATCTAGATACCACAACTAATCCGTCTGTGGAGTTCAACCGAATTGCACATGTAACACTCATATTCGTATGGTTGAGTGTAGGGGTACCTCGTCACTCATCAGTGTTGGTTAGTTTTCACATATTTTTATTTTATAGTTTTCTTATTGTTAGACCCTAATGTCTTTTAATGTGGTATTCTTCTATTATGTAATTTTCATATATTATTAAACCATATTTTTTGGTATCATGTTAATGCTATTTTTGGCTTGTGTAATATAACTTCAAACTATTTTATTAGTTGATAGGTTATGTTTCATTTGCATGGAACTACTATTACTATTTTACAACATTTTTCTCTACCTATGCATCTATTTTATGAATGCCTTCTTTGCCTTACATTTTTCTTGGCATCCAACATTTCTTCTAACCAATGTTTATATGTTTTTCTCTATATTTTATGTATTTTTTAAGTAAAACCTCTCTATCCTAAGCTTGATTAGTAGGGTATTAAAAGTTGATATCAAAGTTAAAGGTTCAACAAGTATTCTCAAATTTCTAGTGTATGGATGCCGTCAAGAGAGCTAGAGAGGCCTTAAATAGGATAAACCCTAATCAACCTAATGGAAAAGTCTCTAAAAATGACTTGATAAATGAGATGTTCACTTATTTAAGGAGTTAGAATAAGTTGAATGTGGGGAATAGTGGACATTAGTTTGACCTCTAAACCACTTGTTGCAGAAGATCCATTTAGCAAGCCCTCATAGAGAAATTCAAGCCACTTAAGCCTCCAACCTTTATAGTTCTAAAGACCTTGTAGTATGTTTCAAGTGATTAAAAGTGGTGGAAGAAGTTTTTCAACTCATGGGTTATGCTTCAATGTAACAAACTCATTTTGCTACCCATCAATTTAAAGGTATAGCCAACCATTAATGGTAAAAAACTAGAGTTGCTAGAGTCTAAAAGCATATAGAAGTTTAGTGGATTGGCGTTGTGTAATACCCTCATTTCTAGCCTAGGACCAGATAGCCTTGCATTGGGTATTAAACACTAAGAAAAGAATTTTCATGATAGATTAGTGAAATTGAATCAATCTAACATATCAAAATGAAGATTTATTGTGAATCCATGATTGAAAGTATATGGAAGAGATTAATTAATGGAAAGATAAATATGAATAAATTACATCTTTTAATGGTAAAAATAAAAATGTATGTATATATGAAAATTAAAATCTGAATATCTAATAATCTAAAATATCAAATGCATTAATAATCATAAAATTCATAAATTTCTCAACACATATATCTTACATAAAGAATTATAATAATCTTCAAACATGATATGTGCTCATCATTGATACATAATCCATAATCCATACAAAAATCATCTACAAATGATTAAGCATTTCAATCAAATTAATATATATCTACATATGGATTAGTAGATATAGTTCAATACTAAATATAACTTCATCATGCAATTTGGAAATTGGAGAAGGTACCAAATACATGTTATGCTCTCCTTAGCCCTAAAAACCTGTACATAAAAATAAGGCATCGGCTTCCGCTGAGTGAGAAACCTTGGCATCTTCTTCCAGCTGAATTGAGGATAAGTCTCATGAGGGCTAGCTAGGACCACACAGGTTATGCTTATGTTCTTTAGTATGTGCATTTAATTCATATTGTCCAAGGCTGGTGTCTTGTAACTTAATCATGAGGAAGAAGCATAATTATGTATGTATTCTTCAATGCTTTTCTTTATCATTCATTATACCCATGTACATGTTTAGGATTCAATTGTGACTTTGTTCTTCATGTTTTTCTTAGTAGTTATACCAACCGTTGTTATAGTACATGATTTCACATGATTTTAACATTATTGCAGTCTAGCATATTTAAGTAGGTGCACATCTGAGGCCCATGTAACAATTAGTCAAAGGATCTCTTAGTTTATAAATTAGTGGAGAGAGATGACATGCTTTTACTTTAATTGAAGAATACTACTTTTGATGAGTGGTGAGGTACCCCTACACTCAACCATACGAATATGAGCAGTCACGCACGATCAGGTCAAACTTCGTAGACAGGCTAGTTGTGGTATCTAGATAGTTACACATTGATCACAGTTCACTGTCTTTCCACCTAGACTAGTATTTTCTTTGTCACATATGGTTTAGTCTAGAGTGAGGTGTATTATGTATTTCCTATCACTATGTTTCTACTCCTAGAGGTAATGGAAAATAACTTTGTTTTAAGCTAATAGGAAATGAGAGAAGAGAATCTAAGCTAGCCTAAGTGCGATAAGCATCTGTCCTTAATCATCCATACACATCTTGACCTTGTGTTCTACTTCTGGGATTACCAAGCATATATTACTTGAGCACTCCTAGATACGCTACTGGGTTACCAAGTAGTCACACTTAAATGCTCATGATTAAGTCATACTCATTCTGCATTTAATTACAGGGATAGGAAATGAAGGGTAAGAAAAAGTAATTAAGAAAACAATAAATAATAATAATAGTTAAGCAATTAAAACTAAGTGAATGCTGCAATGATGAAGTAATCTCGATATTTATTGTTGGTCATGTGCGTGTCCAAGTACATCACACTTGAATAAAGGTTATGTACAATTACAATCATCACACTACAGGCATGCACTAGGGAAAGAGTTGAGAGGAACTAAAAATGAACAAAAGGGCTCTACTTCTATACTTACTGACTCTCCCTTCTTATGCACCCAAATGTGTATTTATAGGCATACAAAAGAGTCACGATATCATGTATTCGATATCGTTGTCCAGGCTGTGATATTGCATACCTGATATAAAGGTCCAATATTGAGGGTTTGATGTCAAGGGCCCAATGTCAAGGGTTTGATATCAGCACTTGACAAACCATGATTCATCATACCCCCACAACTGAATAACAACTCGTTATGGATTCAAAGAAAGTGAGGAACAAGTTCATTCAACTACAAACAGGGGATAGGTATGAGATTATTGAATGACCATTAACTGTTTCATACCACAATGTGGGACTAAACAAAATTTGGACATAGACACAAAAGACAAAACTTGTGGAACTCATGCGATTCTAGGTGGTGGTGGCTCCTCCATGGGTGCCTTTCCTTTGTCCTGCGTGCTAGGCTTCTAAGATTGATACTATCAAAGAAGTGCCTAATGTTTCTCCTCTTCTATTTAAGGACTATGAGCCATCCATGCTGATGTTCCAATGTTTGATGGAGTTGGCACTTCCCATGGACACAACAGCTATGGGAACACTTGATTGGCCTTGACATGCCATGCCGCAAATAGCCATCATTCCTCTTCATAGGCTCAAGCCCTAACCTCTCCACCTTTTGCTTAGCTAGATTGTGTAGAGATAGGAATTCCTTGATGGATGCTGAATGATTGTGCCTCCTGCTCTACATGTTCTAGATGAGGTCCTTGGCCTTTACCTCCCCCTAGGCATTTAGTTGCACCTTGAGAAGGTCCTCCTTGTTGTCCTCTTTTAGGGGCCATCTATAATCACACAAAGATCAATTGTTAGTAAGGTTATTAAAATAAGTTTAATTATTTCATACCTTACTCATTGCCTTTAATAAATGTTGAATTCTTTACTTAGCATGATTTTAGAGTTAGAAAGTTTTTTTTAAGGAAGTTTCCCTAAAATTTTAATGTCAGACCTAATTTTTTTAGGTGACACATAAAAGGACATGTAATGGTTTTGAGGAACATTTGATAGAATGATGATAAAGGAAAGAATAGATTTGGCAATGAAGTACTTGGAGGGTATAAAATGATGCGGTGGTGTGCAACAAGTACAAATTACAAAAGTTACACAAGTGGGTCCTCTCCAAAGTAGGTTCCTACCTATCATGCCCTTACATAACTACATCTTAAAATGCTCATAGGCACTAGAAGGATTAAATGTAATCCACACTAGCTCCACAAAACACACACATGTAGATACCACCGTGATGAGGTATGAATTCAATGCTACACAAGACACAAGTTAAAAAATATTGGACAATGAGATGAGGTGAATCGTAGAAGGGATTGTAGAGATTGGGACATGAGGTAACTAGCCTGGGGCACAATGAATCTTGAGTGTAGGACGTGATTAATTTTTCATTATCCCATCACTCCAAAATCAAGACCAAGTCCATTTCTCCAATTAGTGACATTGCATTATTTCATCCCATGATGGACAACCATAAGAGTACCATGAAACAAGGCGTATGATCACTTGGTGTTTTGTTCAAGGGAGGAGTGATTTGGAATTTCTTTGCGGCACTTTTGTCTTGATATTTTTCTTTTTTTTTCTTTTTTTATTTTTGATGCGTAATCTAGGGAAGCCACCTACCTTCAAGCATGGTTTCCTGTCTTTCCAGTGGGACCCCCTAGTATAGCATTGGTTCTTTATTGAGTGCCTTTGTTACTCTTAATTCGATTTTTCAGTAGATCTACAAGGATCTATGGGAACACTTGATTGGCCTTGACATGCCATGCCACAAATAGCCATCGTTCCTCTTCATAGGCTCAAGCCCTAACCTCTCCACCTTTTGCTTGGCCAAATTGTGTAGAGATAGGCGTTCCTTGATGGATGCTGAATGATTGTGCCTCCTGCTCTACATGTTCTAGATGAGGTCCTTGGCCTTTGCCTCCCCCTGGGCATTTAGTTGCACCTTGAGAAGGTCCTCCTTGTTGTCCTCTTTTAGGGGCCATCTATAATCACACAAAGATCAATTGTTAGTAAGGTTATTAAAATAAGTTTAATTATTTCATACCTTACTCATTGCCTTTAATAAATGTTGAATTCTTTACTTAGCATGATTTTAGAGTTAGAAAGTTTTTTTTAAGGAAGTTTCCCTAAAATTTTAATGTCAGACCTAATTTTTTTAGGTGACACATAAAAGGACATGTAATGGTTTTGAGGAAAATTTGATAGAATGATGATAAAGGAAAGAATAGATTTGGCAATGAAGTACTTGGAGGGTATAAAATGATGTGGTGGTGTGCAACAAGTACAAATTACAAAAGTTACGCAAGTGGGTTCTCCCCAAAGTAGGTTCCTACCTATCATGCCCTTACATAACTACACCTTAAAATGCTCGTAGGAACTAGAAGGATTAAATGTAATCCACACTAGCTCCACAAAACACACACATGTAGATACCACCGTGATGAGGTATGAATTCAATGTTGCACAAGACACAAGTTAAAAAATCTTGGACAACGAGATGAGGTGAATTGTAGACGGGATTGTAGAGATTAGGACATGAGGTAACTGGCTTGGGGCATAATGAATCTTGAGTGTAGGACATGATTAATTTGTCATTAGCCCATCACTCCAAAATCAAGACCAAGTCCATTTCTCCAATTAGTGACATTGCATTATTTCATCCCATGATGGACAACCATAAGAGTACCATGAAACAAGGCGTATGATCACTTGGCGTTTTGTTCAAGGGAGGAGTGATTTGGAATTTCTTTGCAGCACTTTTGTCTTGATATTTTTCTTTTTTTTTCTTTTATTATTTTTGATGCGTAATCTAGAGAAGCTACCTACCTTCAAGCATGGATGCATGTCTTTCCAGTGGGACCCCCTAGTATAGCATTGGGTTCTTTATTGAGTGCCTTTATTACTCTTAATTCAATTTTTCATTAGATCTACAAGGATCTTAGTACAACCAGGCTACATGATAACTCCTACAAATGTCACGAAAGAGAATTCACAAGTCCCCTTGATGCCATACCTTGGCCATTTCCTCTTAGTCCATCATTTTTCACTTTGGGCATAATGAGCACAAAATTACTTTTAAGTTTTCATGATGAGAAGAATATCATCGTACCCAAAGTAGAACCTCTTATTAATAGAATGGTTAGGTGGATGTGGTGGGCTTGTTGTCCAAATAATTAGCCACCAGAGACTTGATAGCATAGAACAACACCTTAACCAATGAGTCACATGAGTATTTTATTCATAGATGAGATTACCCATAAAAAGATAAAAAGAAAAAATAATAAATAAAAAGCTAAAATAATAGATATAAAGATAAAACAACAAATTGAAAGATGAAAAACTGAAAAACAAAAATTGTAAAATTAAAGAAAAGGAAAAACATTTATCAATTTTATTTTTTAGAATGCGGGATATTCCCAATAACTAAACTTTTGATCATAGCGAGAATTAATAAATGGAAGGGTTGGATCCATGCATTTCAAAAATATTAGGACCTGGTCATATCCAAACCATTAGATGTCTTTTAATGTGGTGGTTGGAATGTACCCAAATTGGTGTTCACACACTTGATTAAAGTTGACATAGTGGGGCAAGTTATAAGATGTGGTTAATTGATAAGGAGTTGACCCACTATGGCACCCATGATCGTAAGATGGTATGCAAGGATCGATATGTCTTCCTTTGTAGTTATATTCATTAGGCTACATGGTAGTTGGAGTATTGATTGGTGGCCCTAATAAGATAACACAAGGTGTTGAGTTCGAGGAGAAGGATGCACCACAGTGTTGAAATTGTGCTGAGTGGGAGAATGCAGTGGCCTCGGAACTATGTTGTCTCTTCCTACGGTCATGTCTAAAGAAGGGGTGCCTTCGATGTTGTGGAGGATTCCCATTGCGGTTGACAGTAACAGCACAAGTAATGTTTGTGGGTCGATGATGTGGTGCAAATCCTTCTAGTACTATTGGTGGCAATGTAGAAGGAGGTGAAGGATGAGAATACTGAGAGCGAGGAGAAGTGCAAGGAACATGAGGTGGTGATCTTGTGGAAGAGGACATGGGTTGATAGTACTTAGGAGAATGATAACAATGTGGTGAGATAGAGGATGTTAACTCGGTTGGGGAAAAAAGATTTTGAACCTAATAAGCACTTGGGGTTCAGATGATATGAAGGGTGTGACCAATTTGGGGGTGGCCTTCCCCATGATTGGGATTTTTGCCACTGTTATTGAACACAATATTTTTGTATGAACTTTAGATGTAACATTCTTCCCCAATTCTCATGTAAATGTGACAAGATTGGGCATTGACCTTTGGGGTGATCGTACTAGAAAATGTTACATTGATACGTATGATTAGCAGTTGAGTTCTTATTCTCTTCAACTCTTATTTCCTATTGTCTAAGGATGTTCTGTCCTACTTCTAGATTCATCATGGTCCTACCTCTAATAGTGTTGGCATATTCTCCACATTTTTCATGTATCCATTCCATCATCTTATTGATCTTTGCCTCAATAGTGATTGTAGTATTGGCAAAGATGATTCCACCTCCTTGAGGTAAGTTGATTTCTCCTCTTCATGTTCATGGACCTTTGCTAATTTGAGATTTTGGTCCCACTGAGAGCTTTCAACATTCTCCCATCTAGCTAGCTTTCCTTCCTCTTTTGCTACCCACTTAATAAGCTCTTGGAGTTGGTGGGTTCATAGCTTGTATAGTTGACCTCAGGCATACATCCCTAGGGTCTTCCTTGTTTCATTATAGAGTCCATCCATGATGTGGTACATTAGCCTTTTCTCGAAAAATCCATGGCCTGGGCAATTGTTTAGCAATGCATAATATCTTTCTAAGGCCATGTCCAAGGGTTCATGTTGCACTTGTTTCCACTCTTGGATTTTTTTCCTTAAGGCTGACACTCTTGCATAGGTTTGATATCTTTCATTGAAGAGTTCTACCATTGTTGGCCAATGTCAAATTAATTTTGATCATAAGGACCTATACCATACTTTTTCTTGGTCAACAAGTGTCATAGGAAAGAGCTTCAGTTTTTGGCACCCATTATCAATATTGTTCCATACACAGGCATCATGGAAGGCATGTAAATGATGTTGTAGATCCAAATCATAGCCTCTTGAAAATTTGGAAAAGCTTTTTAAATCAAGCCTGGGTAGATGGCTTTCCTTACAATGCTTGTGAGATATTCGAATAGCCTCTTGTATATGCATTAGGCTCTTAGTGGCCAACAGGGATTCATCGTCACTAGGTAGGTTATGGAATCATGAATTGGGATGATGTTGTCTTCATTTATGTACATAGGAGGCCCTTGCATCAGATTGAGTACTTCAAACTTTGTCTTCATCATCGTCTAATTCATTGGTTCTCCAATGAATTGCCTTATTGGTTGTTGCATTGTCATAGTCTTGGGAGAGAGACATTGTTATGAATTTTATGTGACTTATTTGCAATTGCTTCTTTCTGAAAGATATATCGTCAAGACTTCGTTACAATGATCTTGGATGATATAACTAATCTAAATAACTAGCACCGTCCTTGGAAATGGTGTCAATGATGAGTGGCGAGGTACCCCTACACTCAACCATATGAATATGAGCGTTCATGCATGATCTGGTCAAACTTTGCAGACAGGTTAGTTGTGGTATCTAAATAGTTACACATTGATCACAGTTCGTTGTCTTCCCACCTAGGCTAGTATTTGCTTTTTCATGTATGGTTTAGTCCAGAGTGAGGTGTATGATGTGTTTCCTATTACTATGCTGTTACTCCTAGAGGTAATGGAAAATAACTTTGTTTTAAGCTAATAGGGAATGAGAGAAGAGAATCCAAGTTAGCCTAAGTGCAATGAGCATCCATCCTTAATCATCCGTACACATCTTGGACCTCATGTACTACTTCTAGGATTACCAAGTGTATATTACTTGAGCACTCCTAGATACACTACTGGGTTACCAAGTAGTCACACTTAGATGCTCGTGATTAAGTCGTACTCATTCCATGTTTAATAACAAGGATAGAAAATGAAGGATAAGAAATATTAATTAAGAAAAATAAATAAATAATAATAACAGTTAAGTAATTAAAACTAAGTGCTGCAATGATGAAGTAATCTCGATCTTTATTGCCGGTCATGTGTGTGTCCAAGTACGTCACACTTGAATAAAGGTTTTGTACAATTACAATCATCACACTGTGGGCATGCACTGGGGAAAGAGTTGAGAGGAACTAAAAATGAACAAAAAGACTCTACTTCTATACTTACTAACTCTCCCTTCCTGTGCCCCCAAATATGTATTTATAGGCATACATAGAAGTCACAATATCGTGTATCCGATATCGTTGTCTAGGCCGCAATATCACGTACCCGATATTGGGGGTCTGATATCAAAGATTCGATGTCAAGGGTCTAATGTCAAGGATCCAATGTCAAGGGTCCAATGTCAAGGGTTTGACGTCAAGGGTCCAATGTCAAGGGTCCGATATCAGCACCTGACAAACCACGATTCATCAACTTTGAACTAGAACTTGATAAACCTCTTTTAAAAAGAAGATTTATAGGTGAAAGGATCACATTTTTGAATCATAAGTGAGGGATGTGCATAATAATCAACACTCAAATTCAAGCTAAAAGATTCATCAAAGACCATTTATCAAGTTTGAGACATCTATAGATTTTTATGCATTCTATGGGACTCTTCTTGTCAGTCATCATATCCTATCTCTTCTTCTTGAAGTGGAAATTTTGTAACAATTCTTGTATCAAAGTTATTTATACATTTGTATTTCCTTCACATTAACCTTATCATGTGTGTAGTTCTAGTTCTTGTTTCTTTGGGGTTAAAGCTATAGGTTAATCCTTACTTAGTTGTGGAGGAATGATGAAGCATCTAGTGGTAATTTGTATGTTTTTTGTAAGCCTTGAATTTAGGAAGTGTTTCATGCACCCTATGTTTGTAGTCTAGCATGTTTGGTTGAGATTCTATATCTCCCTGGTTTACACCCTTACCTCTGATGCCACACTTCAAGATTGTGTGCATGTTCTAAGTACTTTAGGATGATTGCAGCTCTATTTCAAAGTCCTTTGGTTCTTTCGACATGTCCCCTTAAGTTTAGACTTTTATCTAGAGTCTGTTTGCTAAACTATGGTTTGGTGTAGTACGCTAACTTTCCTACATCAACGCACCCCCTACATTAGTAGTGCAAGGATACTAACACATCCTCTACTAGGCTTGGTTTAGCCTTCTTTACTAGTATTGTAATTAGGATCATCCTAGGATCAATTGATGAACCTTTATTAATGGCTAGGCACTAATAAAGATTTTTAGTTATATTGCACAAACTATAAATACTTGGAATAATCCCTCATACACATCTTAGTTATAGAATAGACATAAATTTCATTTTATTAAAGCTTTTGGTACCTCATTTATGTTTAGAGTTTTTCTTCCCTTAGCTAAGTTAATTCTTTTTTATTTTTTGTATGTTTTTACGTAGTCTCTTTGATAAGTGTGGCTAGACTTTGCTGAGTACAACCTTACTTATGTACCCCAGAACTGTTTGGTTGATGTGAAGTCTAGTATTGGCATAATGAATAAAGTTCATGGTTTTTTCTTCTTCTACCATTAATGTCTTAAATATTAACATACTAAAAATATTTATTTAATTCTTGTTTCATCAAGCTATGATGATTCATCCTTATCCAAGGTCATAATTTTATAAAATAGTGTTAGATCATCGAGGTTGTGACAAAGAGCCATTTATTGCTTTCCATTTGTGGTGTTGCATCTATGCCATAAGATATTATAACATGTGTGAGTGTTTGTGAGCATTGCACCTATTCCCACAAGAGATTGTAATGTGTGTGTGTTTATTATTATTTTTTTATTATAAAAATAGAATCTCCAAAAATCATAAAATATAAATTATACATATTTTCTCTATTCCTCATCATGGCAGCATGGATTTTTCATTGCATGATATGTATTATAATAACTTTTATATTTATTAAATGCAATGATATACACAAGTGAAGAATTGTGTTTTACATGAGCCTCAATATCAGGTATCCAATATCAGGGTGGCTGCAATATCGGGTACACAATATCGAGTACGCAATATTGTAGCCCAAGATGTGATATTGGGTATGTGATATCGTGGGGTATTCCTAGGCCTATAAATACAGTTCTTGGGCACATGATTTGAAGGAGAGTTTTTTAGTCAAGTAGCAAAATTCTTGTAGTTTATTCATTTGAGGGTTAGAATATTTTCCAAGTGCCCACACTAGGAGGTCTAAGTGTAATTGGATCTTTATTCAAGCACTATGTTGGCAATAAAGATGAGCTCTTTGATTCATCCTTGCAACACTTGAGACTTTCTTTCTTTATGCATTTATACATTCTGATTTCATGTAGTTCATATTTAACGTTATTCATTTAGCAATTAATTTTGATTAATTAAGTAATTAATTAAAATACACAAGCATGACCCCTTCAAGCATATGTGTGACACTTGGTAGCTCAGGAACAATTAGTGTTTGACAACCTAGCAGTGTTTACAAAAAGCTTAGGATGTGTCTAGGAAGTGGGGATGGTTACTTGTGTTAGGCTAGATTAGACAATAGTTCACTTAGCATTTAATTACTCTCATTGTAATTATTGTTTTAGGTGATCAAATTGATAAAATATAAACTGATAAAAATCTTATGCCTCAGTCACACTTAACCATACACTTGCATTTCACAAGTGAGACTGGGAAGACAATGAATGAATAACACAAACTCACCATTTAGCTCTAGTGTACTTAGTAATTAAAGTCTGTGAAAGTCAATTGGATCACACGTGAATGCCTATGATTCATATGGTTGGGTGTAAGGGTACCTCGCCGCTCATCATTGGTGCCGTTGCCGGGGACTTTAGTTCTACGTGCGCTATCTAAACTTAGTGAACCTTAGTGACCTCATTGTTCAAACCCTAAGGTCAAATATTAAAAAAATAAAATTATTATTATAACTAAATTAAATATTAATCACACATTACATATAGATTCACTAATATAAAATTTCTTCTTCTCCAAGGAGCCTATCTTCACCTAGGACAAATTAAGTGCCTCAACAATACTTGGTGGTATATGATCATCCCGATGAGTATGTACCATACTTCACCTTCATCTTACATTAAGATGAAATGTTGTGGTAGCATGACATGGATGGAAACTTTGTGTTGCCACTAGATCAATCTGTTCCAGCTATGCTCCAGCTAAATGCTTGCATGCCATGGACTCCAACATCTTCATAGGGAGTATGAGATGTGAGATCTTGATTCAAGGGACTACCATCCCACTAAAGCATAAAGGTTCAGGGATCGTCAATTGGAGCAACAACATGAACTTTCAAGGGGCAAGGGGTCAAACACTTTTCCACCTCTGCTTGCCCCATTAGATGAAGGTGAACACTTCTCTAGGGACTTTTCCTTTAGTGACACTCCTCTCTTTGACTTTGGTTAAGGGTCCCTCAACTAGAATGTGCAATCCACAATTCATAATCCTAGTTTTGGTTGGAATGAATCCAATGACAAAAATGGATTTGGAAGATCAAGTCATGACAAGGGAGCAAGTGGAAGTCATGATCACAATCATGGTTGTGATCATTGAAGAGAAGGTAGTAGGTGTTGACATGATGCAAGTCCTTCTTCCTCTTTCCCTTCATTGTCATCTTCTTCTTCATCTAAGTTAGATCATGGTTGTAGAGGGCTTGACCATGATGGAGGTGACCAACAAGATCAAAACAACAGAAGGGACCATTGGGACAGTCGTGATCAGAGGTGTGGGCGATCCAGAGAGATCCATTTCCATGAAAGAAGGGTTAGTAGAGAACATCGTAGGCACCATCACTATGGCTTTGATGAACCTCTACTTGCCACTTAGAACATGTTAAACATTGTAGAGGCTATGAGGATTCCAACAAGGTATGTAAAGGATAGAAGAATAAGGAGGCTGGACATGAATACCATTCCTTGATTTGAGGAAGGCTACAACGTTGATCCACAAAATCATCTCCAAGCCTTCTAGGATGCATGTTCCTTGTAGAATATTGAGAACAATTGGTAGAAGTTTAAATTATTTCCAAGGACACTCAATAAGGAAGTAGAAAACTAGTATCAGTCCTTGGAACTGAAATCAATCAGGTGGTGGAGTATGATGTTAGAATTATTTAATAACAAATATCAAACATACTCCCAAGTGTCCAACTTGAGGAAGTAAATCCAAGGGTGGAAACAAGAAAACCATGAGCCCTTGGATGCTACTATTGGTCGATACTACTCTCTGTTGCATAAGTGTCTTGACCATGGATATTCTTAGCTTGATCAACTCTACCATATCATAGATGGGTTGCAATCCAAAACGAGGAAAACCCTTGATGTCTATGCTCAAGGGAGACTAACAGGGTTAAGTGCTTGTCAGATCCAAAAGTTAATTAAGCAGGTAGCTAGGGAGGAGGGAGAATTGAGAAAGCTAGAAACTGCAAAGAAATACAATAGGGACTCTTCCATTCACAAAAGGGGGGGTTCGATTTTGTGACAATGAGGATGAGTCAACAAGAGATGAGGTGGCTAATCAGAAAACCTTGCCACTCCAAAAATTTTAGTCCAAAATTATGGCTAAGGTTAACTAATTATGGGATTCTATGAACAACAAGTTCTAAGCTATTTTAAAAATTTCTGAAGAGTCTAAGCTATTTTAACGATAAGCATTGAAGATGTAAGGAAGTTGAACGTGCCATATACAAGGGTAAGGGTAAGATGGCTACGATAGAGATGTTTGTAGACAATGAATCAAATGATGATGGTAGGTGTGACATTTTCCAGTATGAACATCCCAAGGGATGTTGTCCAATTATGTCACACGTGCAAGAATTTGAGATGTATGCTTACATCCACGACTTGCACAAAGGCAAACACCCAAAAGAAGAGGGTTCCATGTATTGTGTATAGCAATTAGGGTGCCATTATGTGTAGAAACTATAGTTAGTGAAGCAAACATTTATCTCTACATGTAAGTAGTGTGCACTAGAAGTTAAAATTCAAAGATGTCTATATGCGGTAGCCAAAAAACAAGAAGGCATCCAGTGGTTAACAGCTGATTCTAGTAGTAGTACATTATGCATCAAACCTACTGAGGGCCTAACGTGTGATTATGTTGCAAGTATGAATGAACTCGAGCAAGTTTATCACCTGCTCTCTAAGGGAGTAAATGATGATATCAATTGGGAAGAGTTGGAGATTCTTGACAATTTTAAATAAGAAACCATTGAATTAAAGACACTACTGCCCAGAATGGAGTATATGTTCTTAAAAAATTGAAAGTCGATTATTATTAATGCCAAACTTGTTGCAAGACAAAAGAAGATGTTGATGAATGTTGTGGAAAAATGGTTAGCAGCCTTTGCCTAGTTATATTCTGAGCTCATAGGAATAGATCCAAGAATATGCTAGCATTGAATATACACTAACCCTACCATTAAGCCAAAACAACAACCATAACAGTGATTGAATCCCAAATTAAGGAAGATTGTCAACGAGGAGATCGAGCAACTCCTCAAGGCAAGATTCATCTACCCTATTGTAGATAGTGAGTGGGTTAGCCCACTTGTGATCGTGCCCAAGAAAGAAGGCAAATGGTGGGTGTGCATTGACTTCTAGCTATCAATATGGCAACTTTCAAAGATCATTTTCCATTGCCCTTTGTTGACCAAGCTGAACACCATTTATGGGCACAGCTACTATAGCTTTTTGGATGGTTATAGTGGCTATATCCAAATCCAAATTGCAACAGAGAACTAGGCGAAGATGACTTTTACAAGTCCTTGGGGGACTTCTGCTTACTATTAAATGCCATTCGGTCTATGTAATGCCCCAGCTACATTTCAATGATTAGTCCTTAGCATTTTCTAACAATGAATTGGTAGCAGGGTAGAAGTCTTCATGGATGAATTTTCTACCTACGAAGCTATGTTCGAGAAAGCCATGGACTGTCTTGAGTAGGTGTTGAGGAGATGTGTCAAAACAAACCTTTGGCTCAATTGGAAAAAGAGCCATCTTAGGATCCAGGAAGGCATAGTCTTGGGGCATCATATCTCAAAAGCAGGAATCAAGGTTGACCCTGAAAAGATAAGGGTCATCCAAGGAATAACCTTTCAACTAGAAATAGTTAAAGAAGTCTGGTCATTCCTTGATCATATTGGCTATTACTAGTGCTTCATTGAGAACTTTTCCAAAATTTCCAAGTTGTTGGCTGAATTAAGAAAGAAAGATGCACCATTTTTTGGACTCGTGCATGTGAAACAACATTTCAACAACTAAAGCAGAAGCTTATTGAGACCCCAATTCTACAAGCACATGATTGCTCTAGGCCATTTCATGTGATGACTGATGCATCAAATTATGCTTTATGGGTAGTGCTTATGCATATGGATGATCAAAGATGTCCATATTACATTCACTACACAAGTCAGAGTATCATAGGTACACAGCTGAACTACACCACTACGGAAAAAGAGTTGATGGCGATGGTGTTTGCCTTAGAAAAGTTTAGGCACTATGTGCTTGGCTATAAAGTGTTCGTGCATACAGATCATAGTGCCATCTGATTTTTGATGAATAAACCAACAATGAGCCCTAGTGTCATATAGTGGCTCGTGATTTTTCAAGAGTTTGATCTCATAATGGTAGATCAAAAGGGTGTGAAAAATGTGATCATCAACCACTTATCACAGCTAAGATGGGATGACAAGGAGAAAGAGAGCTCCTTATCTTATCAATTTCCTAATGAATATCTCTTTGCAAGGGCTATTAATACACAAATTCCCAATGAACCAAGATGGTATGACACCATTCTTACTTATTTGCTCAAGAAAGAACTATCACAAGGGCTGGACACTCGGAAGAAACAACAGTTTCTTCACCAGGTTAATCATTTCATGGAAATCAATAGGAACCTTTACAAAGTCTGTTCCGATGGCCCAGTACATTGGTGTGTCCCTAACATAGATCAACTACATGTTCTCCAGGATGCTCACGAAGGCCCTTATGGTGGCCATTATGCTAGGAGATGCATGACCATAAAAATCCTCATTGTAGGATATTACTAGCCAACAATATTTAGAGATTTACACCAGTTCATCTGTGCTTTTGATCATTGTCAGAGAGATGGTGGAATGATAGCTCGAATGGAGGAGCCACAACAATGGATTCAACCTCTTGAGCCATTCAATATTTGGGGCATTAACTTTATGAGTTCCATCGCGCCTATGTTAAATGGAAAAGCATATATAATAGTTGCAGTTGACTATTGCACTAAGTGCCCAGAAGCAGCAGCTGTCACTAACTATACATCCACTACTGCTACTCAGTTTGTACAAAAAAACATCATAAATAGGTTTGGTATGCCTCATGCATTAATTTCTAACAATGGAACTCATTTCATAGGTGTCACTTTTTGAAAAATTATGTGGTGCTTGAGGGTTGAGCACAAACTCACAACACCTTATCACCCTCAAGCCAATGGTCAAGTTGAAGTCACTAATCAGGAGATTACAAAAATTCTAACACACACTATTAGCAAGTATCAAAGGGATTGGAGCACTAAACTAAGTGATGTCCTTTAGGCCTATCACTCAACATGGAAGCTTCCCATAGGTTATTCTCCCTATGATCTCATGTATAGAAAACTACCAACACTGCCCATTTAATCCAAGATTTGTACACTCTCTATAGCTTGTGACCTTGACATGGATCTAAGTCTAGCACAAAAGGAAAGATTAATGAACCTCAACTTGCTAGATGAAAATAGATTAATAGCCTTGTCATCCAACAAAGTGCATAAGGCATTCAACAAGAAATGCCATGACCTCAAAATAAGAAAATTCAAGTTTCAACTAGGAGACAAGGTTCTCTACTAGAATCCAGCACATGTATCTCAACAAACCAAGTTTCAAACATTATGGAAAGGACCTTACATTATCGAAGAGACTTTTCCATTTGGGGCCATCATCATATATAAACTTGATAGCCTAGAAAAGAAGCAATTAGTCAACATCCAATAACTGAAACCTTTCCATGAGCCCAAGCCAACCAACTCAATAGACACATTACAAGATGGACAACCACGCTCAATCTTTCAGATCTCCTCCTTCCAACTTAGTCGTGGGGGAGATGGCCATCTATATTGACACTTTAAGTAGCTCATTAGTCTTTCAACTTTTTTTTTTACACATTTTTGGTTTTACAACCTTTTGTTTTTCATATTCTTTGTTTTACATCTTTTTGTTTTTTAGGTTATTAATCTTTTCTAAGTTTTTATTTTACACCATCGTTAGTATATTTAATATTTTTTAAATATCTTTTACTTTCTTTTATATTTTCTCATGTTTAGTGTAATTTTCTACTCTTTTTACTAATAAGGTGCCAGGTACAATGGTAATATGCTACTCGATGATGGTATGTATCATTTGTGATTTGATTGTTGCTGTCTAGTTTCTAACTTTGAATATTGTTACTAACAACTAGGACATGGTTTCTTTTCATGTAATAGGTAGCGAGTCCACATCATCCACCCATCCACACATTCTATGGTTTTCCTTGTTTTGGAAACATGCAGTCCCTTTTCATTAATACAACTTTAATAAATTTGTAACTTGTGTAGTTTCTATAATTGAGAAGGATTCAAAGGTTTAGATAGGGTGTGGCTTCAAAGGAATGTGGTATTCTTTATGCTTATCCATTTTCCTATGTGCAAGGGTGTTCTCGTGAACTTCTCACTGTTCCATGTCATTCAACAACAAGAAGTCAAATAAGTCCTTACATGGTGTGGTCCTCATAAAAAAAAACAAAGATGAAGATTCAAAGAACATCCCTTGGACAAAATAAATGTGAAAATGCATGGGTCTTTGCATGGTGTGGTTTCCATTCAAAAGAAATATGGGAATTCAAAGCACACCCCTTAGACTAAATAAAAGGGCTACAAGCATTGGTTATGGGACTTGTCTTGTCTCCTCTAACTAAGGCCCTTTCTCACTTCCTACTTCTTCAATTTAGGATGGTGGTTGTTTTGTGGTAGCATTCTTATGTCTCAGGGAATGGACTAGTCTTAGAATGTCAATGCAAAGTCACTAAAAGTGGTTGGTTTTGGTCTGGACTAAGGATGGATCATATCAAGTCATTTAATCATGAACTCCACAAGGGACTTCATGTGACCATAATTAGGAACTCCATTCCATTCTCTCTCTCATCCATCTATGCTTTTCATGTCTCACCTCACTGCTGGTTTTATGTTTTGATTCGATGTACTAGTTTGATGTGTTGGGATTATCAGTCAGTTACTTCTAGGTTTTTGTACCTAACCTTTTGTAACCATTAATCATCCATGGAGCCCATGGACTCCTTGGTTTGAAGTTATGTAAGGGCATAAAAGGCCTGTGCCTACTTTGGAAAGGACCCACTTGCATATCTTCTGGTTTGGTTAAGTTAAGTTCTTTAACCTTAGACATTTTTACAATTGAATTCTTTTTAGTTATCCCATCAATGCCATCCAATTGTGCACATCTTCACAACTATTTTTAGTGAATTCTTTCTTTTTATTCTTATGAATTTCTATACCCTCTTTTTAGTATTCCTTGTGTTAAGCTTTTTCTAAATTTTATGGACCACTTCTCTTACCTAACCTATTTTTCAACCTTACCACTAACATTATCAAGCAACCACTAACATTATCTACCATATTCATAACTTAACTAGGTATAACCATTGACGAGATAAGGTATTCAACCACTATGTGTTACACTTTCTATACTAATCCTTGATTTTTTTGTGATTGTAGTGGGAAACATGGACTGGAAGCAGGACTATCTTCACCAAGGACGATGCAGCAATATCACTCACAAGAGATTGTTCATGGCCGCTGGATCTCTTCAACCTCTCCCTCATTCTTCTGTTGCTAAGAGGGGTTGGATGTCCATTGGATCTAAGGGTGTTCTTTCCTGTTGTCATGAACATCTAATTTTGTACATAATTGTAATGATGTATGCTTAGGCACTTCTGTATTTTTCTATTTCCTCTATGTCACTCTACATGATAGTCAAACATTCCATACCTCCTAATATATTTTGTAAGGGACTTGATCCTCTTCTTATATACTCAAGGACAAGTTTTCATTCAGTCGTGGGGGCATGATGAATCATGGTTTACATGAGCCTTGATATTGGGTATCTAATATCAGGGTGGCCATGATATCAAGTACATGATATCAAGTACAAAATATTGTGGCCTAAGATGTGATATCAAGTATGCGATATTGTGGGGGTATTCTTGGGGCCTATAAATATAGTGCTTGGGCACACGATTTGAAGAAGAGTTTTTCAATCAAGTAGCAAAATTCTTGTAGTTTGTTCATTCAAGAGTTAGAATATTTTCCAAGTGCCCGTAGTAGTAGGTCTAAGTGTAATAAATACCTACTACATTCAAGCATTAATGTACTTGAACACACCATTGTGTTGGAAATAAAGACGAGCTCTTTGATTCATCCTTGCAGCACTTGATTTTCTTTCTTTATGCATTTATACATTGTGATTTCATGTAGTTCACATTTAATGTTATTCATTCAGTAATTAATTTTTATTAATTAAGAAATTAATTAAATTCCACAAGCATGACCCCTTTGAACATACGTGTGACACTTGGTAGCTCAGAAATGATTAGCGTTTGACAACCCAGTAGTGTTTACATGAAGTTCAGGATGTGTCTGGGAAGTGAGGACAATTACTTGTGTTAGGCTAGATTAGATAATAGTTCACTTAGCATTTAATTACTCTCACTTTCATTATTGTTTTAGGAAATCAAATTGATAAAACATAAAATGATAAAAATCTTATGCCTCAGTCACACTTAACCATACACTTGCATTTCACAAGTGAGACTGGGAAGACAACGAATAGACAACACAAACTCACAGTTTAGCTCTAGTAGACTTGGTAATTAAAGTTTGCAGAATTCGACCAGATCACATGTGAATGCCTATGATTCGAATGGTTGGGTGTAGGGGTACCTCGTTGCTCATCAACAAGTATTCTTGGCAGCCTACTCAACATCATCTTCAATGTTTATGGCCAAAATGCATCGCATTTCATATGATATAATCTCATTGGTCATAGCGAAAAAAAGTGGGTACATGAGATCAGCATATGTATGACAAGTTGGAAATGAATACTCATTAATCTAGGCTAGAATACAATTTACTTTCTCATTAATTAGCTTAGTTTTTAACTTTTATATTTCTTATTAGTTTCATTAATGGTTGAATAATATCATAATTATATGCCTCATTTTGAATATAGCATATTGACAATGGATTTATTATTAGCCTAAGCAAGAACACAATAATATATGATTATTATTTAACTTCTTAAAAGATAATGCTAGTCACACATATGAATTACAACATAGTCTATTGAGATGCTCATAGATCATATGGTGGAACATTGGGCATACTCGCTGCTCATTATAAATAAAATTGTGAAGGAAGAAGTGTTAGAAGGCATATATGATTTGAAGAAGAGAGGATTTTACTTTTGTTGGTAGTTGGGTTGATTTGGAAGGATCTCTAGTTGTGACTAGAGATAGCTTATTTATGAAGATCATCAAATTAAATAAGATAGGGTATTATTCACTCATGTCCATTCTGTACTTTTTTCTTAGTCTATTTTAATCAAAATAATTTCCCTGCCTTATTTATTTTATTCACTCTTCTTATTAGCGTAATGAATCATGTTTATGCATAAATAAATGACTTACAATGGCATTTTCAGCCTTGATTCATGTTGGCATCTAGAGGAGAAGAATCAAATTTTAACATAGTTACTTTAAAATTGGATTCACAAGAGAAATTGATTGATTGATTAAGATTAAACTCTACATTTTTTTTACAAATAAAATACTGTCATATTAAAATATCCATCTTATGATGGAATACTTAATATCTTTCTTTTCTTTTATTTTCTAGGTAATATCTAGTCATGTTGTTTACATGCATTCTTAATTGTTTCCATTCCCACTATTTTTAAATAGTTTTTCTTCATGCATGGTTATTCCTGTTTTATTATTTTTTCATGATTGGTCTAGAATGTTGTTGTGTGAGGAGGAACTAATAAAAGCATTTTTCTCAAAGGATACATTGTCATTATTTGTTGAAATTTTAATTCTATGGGTAAATTAATATTAATAGTAAGCCTTATACTAGGAAGTGGGTTGGGCTTTTTATTCACCTTTAGACCTCACTGTTATGATGCACTGTACTCGTATTTTTGATAAAGAAAATATACTCATTTTTGGGGGTCTTTAGCTTTGCTATAAATACATCTAGGTAATAGCTGGCAAGTTATGCATATTTCAAGAATATTATATTTTTTGGCCGAGAGGCCATTACTAGTCATAATTCGGTAACACTAATTTTGTCCATAACGTTGACTAACATTGACTTTCCCGACAAGCCATTTTGGTAACGCCAACTTTGTGCATAACACTGACGTGTTATGAAAGGTTATGTCTATTGCAAAACAGAAATATGTACATAGGTATTATATTCCCGACAACATTTTTGAAACATCGTAACCTAGAATCACACTGCCAGAAGAGTTTGCTACGTTTAATGGATTTCGGAAATGCAATTGGGGACCAAGGAGGACGTTGATTAAAATAATATATTCTATTAATAGAGACCAGGAACATGGGAAATCAAGGCCCGTCACCATGAATGAAGGGACAGTAGAGGACATCATATGCATCATGGCCATCACAAGGGCTATGATTATGATGAGCCTTTGCTTACAATAAGGAAAATTCTAAACATTGTAGAGGCCATGAGAATTCCAATGAGGCATGTGAAAGACATTAGAACCAAATGGTTAGACATGAACAATATCCTCAAGTTTGAAGGGGAATACAATTCTAATCCACAAAATCATCTCCAAGCCTTTCATAATGCATGTGCCTTACATAACGTGGAAAATGAATGGAAAAAACTAAAGCTATTTCCCATGACGCTCATCAAGAAGGCTGAAAGCTAGTCCCATTTCTTAGAACTAGAATCAATTAGATAATGAAGTATGATTCTTGAACTCTTCAATGACAAGTATCAAATGTACTCCTGAGTGTTGTATCTAAGGAAGCACATCCAAGGATGGAGACAAGGAACACATGAATCCTTGGATGCGACCATGGGTAGATATTACTCTTTATTGCATAGCTTCATAGGCCATGGATTTTCTCAAAGAGTGTAGCTCCACCATACCATAGGTGGGCTCTGAATAGAAATGAGGAGAACTCTTGGGATCTATGCCTAAGGGAGACTTTTAGAAGTAAGAGTCCATCAAATCTAAAGGCTGATTGAGTAGGTAGCCAAAAAAATGAGTTGAGAAAAAGGAAAAGTGCAAAAGAGTACAACTAGGATCCTTCCATCTGCAAAAGGGAGATATGGTTTTGTGACAACAAGGAGGAGGTACCACTTAATGAAATGGTGCGATGTAAGACCTTGCTGATACAAAAATATGTTTCTAAAATATTGGCCAAGGTAGACAAAATGTCAGATTCTTTGAATGAAAAATTCCAAATTGTCCTTAAAACAATTGAAGAATCCAAAGAGCAAGGTAGTGGTTTTAATTGAAGGAGAATAAAGGAAGCTAAACTTGCCCATCAAAGGGGTAAGGGCAAAGATGCTATAGTTGAAGAGGCTATGAAGTCTAAAATAGATGATGATGGTGGGTGTGACATCCTAAAGGATGTTTTCCCATTATGTCACACTTGCAAGAGTTTAGGGTGTACACATTGAATCTTAGATTGATGAGAAGGCAAGCACCTAGGAGGTCACCTTGCTCTTAAGGCAACTACAAGTAGTTCCACCAATAATAAGCCTACAATTCAAGTGGAGATCAACCCAACCTCATGAGAAATACCAATAGTGGCAACATCCATAGTCATGGGGGATGCCACCACCAAGGTAACAATACCCTTACTGATAGCTAGATCCATATGGTTACTATGTTTAATAGTTAATTTCTCTCCATATGGGTACTATGTTTAACAACTGATTTCTCTTCATGTCTCTTCTAGTCACACCTCTTTCCAACATGACTACTACCCTCCTAAATACTATAGAGCTCAATCTCCAAGAGGGGAATGCTCATTTTCATTCTACCCTTGTCATCTTTCTATGTCTATACCTTTGACTTCAATTCAATTGCCACTAGCTCCATCCATGCAGGGTAAAATTCCTACCCAACTACAGCAAAGAAATGCCACAAGGGCTGTTAACTTACAATTAGCTTCCTAACCAAGTGGTTTCAAAAATAAACCTTGAAAAGAACCTTTCTTCCAAACCAATAGTCCTTCTAAGCCCTCATAAACAACTATAGTTGATGATCCTACTTCTCCTTCATCCTTTGCTACCTCATTCGAGATCCCTTCATACCAAACACCTTCCAAAGTGCATACTTTCATGTTTACCCATGTAGTCATTGATTGAATAAAGGCTAGCCACCTTCTTAGGAAAAGATTTGATCTTGAGAGTCCCCTAATTTACTTGCAAATCATTAGGAATGAGCCTTACAAGGCTCTTCTAGACTCAAGTTTTGCTGTGAATTTGATCTCTCATGAAATTTACAAAGCCTAGAATCTACCTCCTCTAAAGAAGATCAACATTCATCTTGAGTTGGAAAATAAATTCATTATTATTTCCTTGGGATTTCTGGAGGACATTGTGACCACCATTTATGGGTGGTCCTATCTTGCTAACTTCTTAGTAATTCATGTAGATAACTACAAGGAGAACTTCCTAATCATCATGGAAAGGGCTTGGCTAAGCACACTAAATGCATGCTAGGAATCAGAGACCTCTCCTTGAAAATTTCCAAGGCAAATGATTTTGGAAAGATCAAGAGGAAGTGTGTTCCATGCATCATATACAATGACACAAGGTGCAACTGCATGTAGAAATTATGGACCATGAAAAGTACATCAATCACAACATGAAGGTAGTGTGTTCATGTGACAGAAATCCAAAGGAGCTTGTATGTAGTAGCCACAAAATAAGAGTGCACCTAGTGGCTAATAGCTAAACCCGATACTATCTCAACTCTATGCATGGAGCAACATGAGAGCCTTAAAAGTGCCTACATTGAAGGCATCGGCGAGATGAAGCAAATCCATCACCAACTCTATGATGAACCTAATGACACTAATTAGGGAGAGTTGAAGATCCCTCAAAGTTTTAAACAGGAGCCCCTTGAGTTGAAAAATCTATTGACTAGAATGGAGTATGCTTTTTTGAAAATTGAAAGTCAGTTATTATTAATGCCAACCTTGCTCTTGCACAAAAAAAAGAAGTTGTTAGAGGTGGTCAATAAATGGTCAATTACCTTTACTTGGTCATATCCTAAACTCACTAGAATTAATCCAAGGATATGTTAGCATCACATCTACACAGATTCTTCCATGAAGTTAAAGAGGTAGCCACAATAGCAATTGAACCTAAAATTGAAGTAGATTGTGAAAGAGGAGATTAAAAAACTTCTCAAGGTGGGCCTCATCTATTCCATTGAGGATAGTGAGTGGGTTAGCCCACTTGTGTTAGTACCAAATAAAGGTGTAAAATGGAGGATATACACCAATTTTCAGCTGTTGAACATGGCAAAAATACAAAGATCACTTTCCATTGTCATTTGTGAACTAGGTGTTGGATACCATTTCTAGGTATTACTACTAAATCTTTCTAGATAGTTATAGTGGCTATAACCAAATCTAGATAGTAGTAGAGGATCATACCAAAACCACATTCACAAGTCCTTGGTAGACTTTCACATATAGAAATATGTCATTTTCCTATGAAATATCCTTGCCACATTCCAATGCCTTGTTCTAAGTATTTTTCAATAAAAAATTGGTAGCAAGGTGGAAGTCTTCATGGATGACTTCTCCACCTATGGGGCTACATTTTAGCTAGCCATGAACCATCTTGAGCAAGTTTTGAAAAGGTGTGTGAAGAAAACATTGTTTTTGGGCATAGAATCTTAGGAAAAATGGATCAAGGTGGACCCTAAGAAAAATAAGGGTCATCCAAGGAATTATGAGACAACTAGAAATAGTTAAATATGTGAGATCATTCCTTGGACACACTAGCTACTACTAATGATTCATTGAGCATTTCTCTAAGATCACTAAACTATTGGTGGAGTTGATAACAAAGGATACTCTATTTTTCTAGACCAAGGAATGTGAATGTACATTCTAGTAGCTCAAGTAAAATCTCTTAGAAACTCTAATTCTACAAGTACCTAACTAGTTCAAACCCTTCTAGATCATGATGGATGCATCCAATTATTCCTTAGGAGCCGTGCTCATGAAATTGGACTATTAGAAATGTTCTTACTACATCCACTACGCAAGCAGAAGCATTATGGACATGCAGCTGAACTACACCATAATAGAGAAAGAACTAATGGTGGTGGTGTTTACCTTAGAAACATTTAGGCACAATGTGCTTGGGTACAAGGTGTTTGCACACAAATCATAATGCCATTCAGTTCCTAATGAATAATCCAACGGTGAGTACCTGTGTCATATGGTGGCTAGTGATCCTACAGGAATTCAATCTCATCATGGTAGATCGAAAAATGGATCAAGAATGTGATCACCGATCATTTGTCTTAGTTGAGATGGGATAACAAAGAGGAGGAGAGCCCACTGTTAGATCAATTTCCTAATGAAATCCTCTTTGCCAATGCTATAACTAAATAAATGCCCACTGCAACCACCTAGTGCATTGGCATTCTTACCTACTTGCTCACTTAGGAGATGCCACATGAGTGGGGCAACAGGAAGAAACAACAGTTATTTCACTAGGTCAACCACTTCATGTAAATCAATGGACACCTTTACAAGGTGTCTGCCAATGGCCTGATTTGATGGTGCATACTTGATGCTAATCAACTGTGCATTCTCCAAGATGCTCACAAGGGCCCTTGTGGGGGCCACTATGCTAGGAGATGCATAGCCATTAAGATCATCATGGCAGGGTATTACTAAAAAATACTTTTCAAGGATGCTCAGCACTTCATTTTCTCTTATGAATGCTGCCAACATGATGGTGGAATGACTACTTGTATGGAGGAACCTCAACAGTGGATTTAGCCATTGGAGTCCTTCAATATTGCAGGCATTAACTTCATGGATCCCATCACTTGCATGTCAAATGAAAAGGTGTACATCATAGTCACTACTAACTACTGTACAAAATGGGTAGAAGCTGTAGTTGCACTGATTGCACATCTTCTACGGTTTCTTGATTTGTACAATAATATGTTGTAAACAAGTTCGGGATGCCATGTGCACTTATTTTTGATAATGGTACTCATTTTAGAAATACTACCTTTCAAAAGCTCATGTAATGCTTGGGGGTTGAACATAAATTAACAACATCATACCACCCTTAAGCTAATGGTCAAGGTTACAAATAGGGAAATCACAAAAATACTAATAAAACTCAATGATGCCCTTTGAGCCTACTACTCCACTTGGAAACTTCTTATTGGCTACTCTCCCTATGAGATTATGTACAGAAAATTACTAACACTTCCAATCCAAACAAAGCTCCATATACTTTCAATAGCTTGTGACCTTGACCCTGACCCAAGTTTAACATGAAAAGAAATAATAATGAATCTCAATGTGCTAGATGAGAACTGATTGGTGGCCCTATCATCTAACAAAGTGCACAAGGTATTCAATAAACAACAACATGATCTTAGAATCAGGAAAGTAAAATTTTGACAAGGAGATAAGGTATTATACTAGAATCCCATACATGTACCACAAAGAACTAAGTTTCAAATAGTGTAGGAGGGGCCTTACATTATCTACGAAACCTTCTCTTTTAAGGCCATGTTAATATAAAAACCTGAAGGCCCAAATAAAAAGTTACTGGTCAACATGCAATAACTTAAACCTTTTCATGAGCCTAAAAGAGCCAGTGACTAGAACACCTCAATAGATGGACATGCACACTTATTTTTTTGGATCTCCTCCTTCCAACTTAGTCATGGGGGAGATGGCCATCCATGTTGATCAATTAAAGTGGCTCCTCAATTTTTTGTATTTTTTGTTTTTTCATAGTTTTTTTACACTATTTTTAATACATTTTTATCTTTTTAAAATATTTTACAATTTCTTCTATAATTTACTTTATTTGGTTTGGGTTTTTCTAATGCTTTTCTTGTGTTTTATTTTTCTTCTTTATTGCTACCAAGACTAAGTGCAACTATAGTTGTTGATCGATGGTGGTTTTTACTATAATGTTATTTGATTTCTAATGTGTGGATTCTATCTTTGAATTTTAGTGTTGATAACTGAGACATTTTTCATAATAATAGGCAGTGAATCCACGTCATCCACCCATCCAAAAAGCTCTATGGTGTTTTATTAAATCCCAAATTTGTTCAGTTTTTAAATCATCTTTGTCAAATTCATCTATTTCAATTGATTTTATTTTGTATTAAATATAGTTAATAGTTAATTAGTGTTTAATTAATACCTATTTTAGTTTATTGTATTTGCAAGGTATAGTTGATATAATTATAATGTGATTATAATTATATATATTATATAGATATTGTATATAAATCATATAAACATTATATATATTAAAATTTGGGTAGTGGCTGCATGTTTATTTTGACCATTTTATTTCCATTTTTCCATCCCTCGATCTCCAAACAATTGCTGCACCAAAGTCAGCTTCCACAAATTGCGACTTCATCAATGCTTAGAATTCATATGAATGGGCTGCCCTCTTCTTCAAGCTCGTCCACGATGCAAATGGAATGGTAGATAAGGAGACTATGCATGGCCTTTACAATGGAAGCATCTTCTATCATCTTGAATACAAATGTAAGAGCTACCACAAGAAGAAAAAATGTTCTTTGTTCTCCTGTATTGACAATTTCATTTGCACCCTCTTTTGCATTATAGTGGAAATATCCACAAGTTTAGTTACAAGTTTATTTGCAATTGTGGGCTAGTATCCATTGATATGTTTTCATTCAAGAATTGGAAAGAAAGAACAATGAGGTGAAATGTTAAGGATGACAAAGTAATCATGATCTATAAAATGAAAATGTTGCTAAGCTTGTTGAATTAGACTTCTCCACCTATGGGGCTACATTTAAGCCTTGGGTTTTATATATCCAAATGACTAAGAGGGTACCAAAGGTAATGGGTGAACAAGTGTTAGTATCCATCATTGGCCATCATAGTAGGGATCTCGACCATTGATGCCTATGGAAGACATGATGGGAAACACAAAGAAAAACCATGTACTAAAGTATCACTAGTCAAAAGAGATGACCATGCAAAAGAAAAATAGAAAGATAACTCAGCAAAAATGAAAAAGAAGAATAGAAAAAGTTAAAAATAAGGTAAAAACAAAAGAAAAAAGAAAACAATTGTCTGAGAAGTACAAAGAAGCAAAGCAAAGTAACTAAATAATAGAGTAAGAGGAATGATTAGAAGTGAAGGTGCCCATTAAGATACCAACTATGGAGGAGTCACTCCTTCACTGCTAGTGTTATACCTTAGTTCTAAGGTAGTGGCATCGTTATTTAATTGGTAATCATTGCTTGACCCTTAAACACTCTGCTCACAAAAGGGGGTTCTTGTGGAATGCTTGAAATTATGAGCTTGAAATATCATCCCAACTATAAGGTTCTTGTGGGAATGGGGCTTGGCTCATGATTTAAGGTTCTTGTAGAATCATCTTTGTTTTTTTTTTTTTTTTGCTTTGGTTTTTCTTTTCTTGCTTTCTTTGTTTTTGTTATTTCTTTCTTTTCTTTTCTCTTTTCTTTTTTTGCAAGAAATTCAATATCTGACTCTTTTCAATCATGAGGTTCTTGTGGGAGCCAAATTCATTTTGTAAATGGTTGCTCACATGGCATTTGATGAGTGGCGAGGTACCCCTACACTCAACCATACGAAATGAGCGTAGCACGCGCGATCCGGTCGAACTCCGTAGACTAGGTGCCTACATGCCCCATGGAACACTTGGGGTTAACCATTCATTGTCTTCCCAAGCTTACTTGTGGTTGTCACGGTGTATGGTTAAGTAAGTCTGAGGTATATGATTTTTATGGTCTTTTATGTTTTATCTCCTATGCTATTAGGGTGAAGGGTTGGAGAAACTAACTAACTCTAACTAATGAACTAAGTCTAAATTACCTAGCGTCAGCATCCGTTCCAACTTACTGTACACACCCTGAACCAATGCAACTGTGGCTACCAAATGCTAATCGTTGCTAGGATCACTGTGCGTAACGCACGTGCTCGAAGTGGTCGTACTGTGACTAGCCTATGAGTTGTATCCAAGAAGGAAATAGTTCAAAGTTAAGGGTGACAGAGTAATCACGATCCATAAACTTGAAAATGTTGCTAAGCTTGTTCACTAGACCTGCGTGAGTGCTTGCAGATAAAATAGAAATAAATGTTACATGATTAGGCCATAAAGCTATTGTCAGTTTCATTTCATGAAAAAGTGCAAGAGCATCTTGGGAATGCCCATTTACTCCATTTCCCGCTCCCTTGACATGAATGACATCTTCCAAATTCATAATACCCAACTCATCCAAGGTGATGCAAAGTAGTTTTAAAATGCTATGGTAAATTTGATAATGAATTTGTCCACAATTTCCATGTGATAGCAGCCTCAACACTATGCAGAGGGTTCCATGGCGGTGCCATCAATGAGAACCAATGTGTTCACATGGGTTATGTGTTGGTAGTTTCTGTTGCAAGACAACTACATAGAATGCCTAAACACGAGCACTTCTTCTACACCTCTGCTTGAGAGCTCTTCTCATGAAACAATTAAATGAAAGTTTAAGTTTATCATAGAGATAGCTCTAGCTTCCCTAGCAATGTTTTTGGCTATAGTAATTTGTTGTTCATGTTTTGTGAAAGACAAATTTGCAAAAAATTGTGGAAATTCCTATTTAGATAAAGAATCTTGTTGATTCTAACAATGATTTTCACACTGATTGCAAACTTGGAGAGGGTGGATACAACATCGTATATAAGAGATTGTTTGGAGGATGACAAAGATCGAAGCTCTGCTAGGATTTGCATGATGGAGAATAGAAGCAAGAAATGCTCAGGCTTGGTTTCTCTGAACAAGGCCAGCGCATGCAACGATGTGAGAATCGTGGATGCAGAATATCCAAGGAAGCTAACAACATCCAAACCAACTTCACAAACTATGTCAAGTTCGCTAATGTCATCAAAAATGCCTACATGGAACATCATGCACAAGCACATGCAGCTAATAACAACAAATATTCACAAGACACCCATGAAATTACAAGAAACTCAAATCCTGTAATGCCTTCTGTCATTTTACATATTTCATGCTAATCTAGGATATTGAGGATGCCAAACTTGGTAGTCACACTGATTTGAACAGATTGGTATTGGATTTTTCAATATCAATCTATTTTTATAATGATTATTTTTATACATTGTTGAGTATAAATAACATATTCAACTTTGAACCCTACGAGCACCTAGGGGATTCAATACTTAAAGGGAATACTCAGAGTCAATACCCAAGAGAACCCACATCAAGTTGAAATCAATTTCCCTTAAAGAGTTGTTAAGTGAGGATTCGTTGAGCCTTGTGACAACTATAGACCCTTGGAGTTCATTGTCGAGTTGTTGAGGTTGTTACACTGTGGAAATAGCAAAGCAGAATTGCAGATTAAGTAAAGTCTCCCTTGTAATCCTCATAATCTATGATTTTAATTTGATTTAATCATTAATTTCCACTTAAACTTATGATTAGAAATTACGATGAAAATGTATGTTTCTACTTTGAGTGATAGTCATAAGTATGAAATTTGATCAGATTTGATTCTAATTATTTTATGTCTTGATGATCTTTTTAACCTTGAATTGTTTCCTCCATGAACACAAATCATGGCTTAGTTATAAATGAGGTGACTATTTATGCATTAAAGATAATTATTAAAGTAATCCAACACTAAATTTTTCCTAGCTTGTCATGTTTCCTTGTTTTAGAAATATGTGATCCCTTCTTAAATGAAACTTATAATGAATTTGTGACCTTGGTAATTTCCAAACTTGGGAAGGATTAAATGGATAGACAAGAGTGTGACTTCAAGGGGATTTGATGCTCTCTATACTTGCCTACCCTCTTGGGTGCATGAGTGTTTTCATGGATTTCTCACCATTCCACTATCGACCAATCACAAGAAGCTACGTCTTGCATGGTGTCGTTCTCATAAAAAAAACAATAAAGGGAATTCAAAGAACACCCCTTAGATAAAATAACAAGCTACAAGTGCTGGTTATGGGACTAGAAAGACATGTTACCCATGCCTAAAGTTCCCCTCTAACTAAGGCCCATCTCACTTCCTACTCTTTTCTTCTCTTATAGAAATGGTGATTGATCTCTGGGGATATTCTTGTGCCTTGAGGAGGTGGACTAGTTTTAGAGTGTCAATGTGAAGTCACTGAAAGTGGCTAGTTTTAGAGTGTCAATGTGAAGTCACTGAAAGTGGCTAGTTTTAATACAAACTAAGGATGGATGTTATCAGGTCATATTAATCACAAAAATCCATAAGGGACTTCATGTGACCATGATACAAGACTTCATTCCACTCTCCACCTTGCCCATCTCTACTTCCCATATCTCAACTCACTACCCCTTCTCATGTTTTATTTAATGTCTTAGTTTGATGCATCAAAATTCTTAGATAGTTTCTTTGGTGATTTGATCCTTAACTAACCATAATCATTAGTCACCCATGGGGTCCATGGACTCCTTGGTTTAAGGGGATGTAAGGGCATCAAGGACATGAGCCTGCTATGGGAAGGACCCACTTGCATACCCCTTAGTTCAACTAGTTAAGTTCCTCATCCTTTAGGCATGTTCCATTAAAATCTTTTTCATTCCATGTCAGTTACGTCCAGTTGTGCACTCCTTGATGGTATTTCTCCAATCATTCTCCTAATAAATTCTCCTTTTTGTGAAATATTTAGCCCTCTTCATGCATTTCATCGTGTTCTAGGCTTCTTGGGCTTCCTTTGGACTTCAATTTCATGTTAAAACTCTTTATTTTCCCCTTATTTTTAAAGATGAAAATTTTCTTTTCTGGCTACATTAACATGATCTTGTTGATGGGATCCTATTGATGCAGGGAAAAAATTCTATAAATAGCACCCAACACTTAGCAAATTTTTGTCATTTTCTCTTAGATGGGAATGAAGTTTTTGTAATATTCAGAGCTCAAAACCTTTTAGAAACCATATCTTTTAAACCGCTTGTTCGATTAACCTTGTTTTTTTATTCTTGTAGCTATTGGAGGTGAACTCTATGTCATGGCAGCCACAAACCTTAGGTTTTTGATGAAAAATGTTTTCAAATTTTTCTAACTCCCACAAGGTTTAACTAATAAAATAATATTAAAATCACTAATTTAAGAGAGTTAAACCTTTCTAACAAACTTTGGTAGATGTTAAAATAAGAAAATTAGAAAATAATAAAATAATATTAAAATAATGAAACCTACCATGATCACAACTTAGCTAAGTGTAACTCACCCAAAGAGATAAGGTACTCAAAGTGTTATAAAGTTATGCACCAAATGCTAATCCTTGATGATGTTGTGATTATAGATGGCACTAAGACCTAAGCATCCACGAGAAGGAGGATTGTCTCAACCAAGGGACAAGGGGCCCAGAACTAGAAGGGGCCAACAAAAAAACCCCAAGAGCAAGTAGTTGAGACTCTTGCAATGAGACCTCTTTGGGAGGAGCTTGAAGTAGGATCTGTCCAACAAATTCCCCAAGCTGAAATAGAGTAATCTCACCAAGATGAAGCACCAAGACCAAGGTTAAACCTTGAGGTTAGTTTGATGAATGCCTATCTTAGGAAAATTTTGTCTAGGAATATCCAACATTTAGATTTCCAAGAATTGAACTTTGGTACCTTCTTAGACTTTTCCCCAGAAGATATTAGAATGCAGCTGCAAAGCTCTCCCATGTGGCCCATCATCACTTCCAATGAGGAGTGGTACATGGAAGAGACATATCTCTTCTAGAACAACAAGTAGGTCGATACCACTATGAAGATCAAGGACATTAGTGTGTCCTACTTGGTGGATGGCATCTCTTAGGCCCTTAATTTGCCTAAACCTAGAACCAATCTAGCATAGATCTCTATACAAGTAGACCCAAAGGTCAAAAATCCGTGGATCTAGTGGTTCTATGAAGTAGATCTCAAGGAGTATGGCACACTTAGAATGATAGAATGTACCTATTTTAAGATCAAAGTCTACCACCTTAATTTGATGATGAAGCCAAGTAAGGTAATAGCCTTTTTTACCCATGCATGCACCACTCTGAGTGAAAAATTCCATGTGAACCTCCCATAGTTAATCTATCTTGAGATAAATAAGTGTTTCAAAGAAAATAAGAATGGGAGGAAGGCACTACCCTTCTCATGCCTCATCCAAAAATTATGCAAAAGGGAAGGAATAGCCTACTATTCTAATGATACACTCAAAAATGCTCCTGCTACCTCTTGGGTGGAAATGATGAAGAACAAGGTTCCTACCATGACTAAGGAAGAGGATTAGACACAACCACCACCCACTCATGAAACAACACAAGAGGCTCATGCTACTATGGAGCACATGCAGAAAATTTATGAGCAAGTCTTGTAGCAGTAGCAAGTAAGTTCGAGTGGTGATCCATCTATTTATCAACCATTCCTCAGTCACTTGAATGATGTAACTTGTACTATAAGCTAGTTTGAGGACATGGCATCAACGTTTTCTACCTAGAGAATGTAGGCACCTACACATTCAAATCTTAGTGCCTAGGAGGTAATGGTGTCTATTCCTAGACAACAGTAATTTCCAAAAATCTCTCAAAATGCCACTACCTTCTCGGTGCACTTGGAGGAAGGCAATGGAGCAACTATTCTGGTGATGCAACACCAAGGGTAGGAAATGGTGGCTGAGGTAGTGCCTGATAGAGTGGGCAAAGTCCTTAATGTTCCTATGGCATCTATGTTGAATATTGTTATACTTAGAGATATGTAGACATCCACAAGAATGGTCAATGGGAGATTTAGGGTACCCCAACACAAGAAGTTGTTGGAACAACTAGTGGAAACATAATAATCGATTTTGAAGATCTTTCATCTTCTAGATGACATCAATGCTACCTAGTTGACATTATTAGAGGTAAGAGGCAAGTGCATCATTGTAGAGGCTTAACTTGAAATAGCTAAAGCTGAGAATCAACACTTGGCTACAAAAGTTACAGAACTTAGAGCTTGCCTTACCGATCCCACAATACTCAGCTAGGCTATAACTAGGGGTGAAGCTTCTTAGTAGCTTCAAGCTAAAATTAAAGAGGATAAGTATGCTAAGGACTTAATAATCTTTGATTAATCCTTAGGAGATGCTACTATGTACAACATTTAGAAGGACTTGTCAAAAGTTCATTGGTAGAATGCCATTTTGACTAAGGGTAATCATCGACTGCACAATGTTGAGCTCTAGAAAGAACAAATGATTGAATACATGAGAAAAAATAAGAGAATCTTACTAAAGTAACAATCAGTTTGAGGAGGTTGACAATTGAAAATCATAATCTCTTGATGGAGGAGGTTTGTGCCCTTCGCCAGAAATCTACAATCGAGATCGTCACTTAGAAGAATGAGGCCCTTAAATTTGAAAGAGTCAAGAACCACTAAAGGAACTGGCTAGCTTATAGAAAGAAATTAATAAAAAGGAGATTAAACTAGTGAAGGCAAAGATGAATGAGTTTCTCCAATAGCTCCAACAAGGAGGTGATGTGTGGTAGCCTATCTTTGATGGGCTAAATGCATACAACAGGGTAGAAACTCACCTCAAGTAGCTACAAATTGAGAAGATGATAAAATACATAAAGCTCATCAACATTTGATATGCAAACTTGGCAATGCTGACAATTAGAAGATCACAATTAGATTTGGAGAAGCAAGCGATTGGCTATTACCTATTATACAAGGTCAAGTTCAAGCATCACAAGGAGACCAAGTAGAAGCTAAAAATGGTAAATGTTAAACTTGATGTTCTTATGTAGCACTTCACTAATTAGAGATCAGTAGTTGAGAACATCCTCTGAAGGATGAATGAATACCAAGAACTATAAAACACAGTCAAGGCATTTGATGTGGAATGTAAGCAATTCGCAGTCTAGTTCATCAATGTGAAGGAGTTGTTCCCTATAATGCCCTATCCATGGGATATTCCTGTACTAATCCACATTGGTGATGTTGTGTGGACTATGTATGATCCCCGAAGTAAGAAGGAGAAGATGAAAGCATTATTGGATGTTTTCCATCTTCCATTAGCAGTCACAATTGTAGTTGGATAGCCACAATCATAGCCTTAACCATAACAGTCTTATGCACTAGAAGCATGAGAAGGTAAATTTGGCACCTAAGGAACCTCTACTACCTAGGACCATTTGATTTCTTCCTCATCTTCAAGCCACTAGAGGAGTTGTGCTATCAGTTTTTTGTCATGGTGTTCAATTTTGTTGTCATGAATACCAAATTTGGTAAAGATTGTAAATATATACACTTGGGCACTTAGTGTTTGTGTGTTAGTTAGTTAGTTAATAATCCCATACCTTCTCAAAATTTTGTAAGAGTCTTGTTCCTCCTTTTTTTCACTTGAGGACAATTTTTCATTCAGTCATGGGGGTATGATGAGTCGTCTTCTACCTACATCAATGTATGGTTTGCTACTTTGACATGTGCACCTCGACATAGTATCTTATCTTGCCTATAAATATATGCTCACTGGCCACATTTATGGCATTTTTTCATTAATTACTAGTTGAACTCTTGGATTTTTATCTTTCCAAAGTTAGAATATTTTCTAAGTGCCTGTAGTAGGAGTGAGAAGTGTATGAATCTTTATTCGAGCATTGATGTACCTGAGCACCTTAGCGTGAACAGCAATAAAGATGAGTTTTCTTCATAAACCTTATAGCACTTGGACTTAGCTTAATGTTTACTTAATGCATTTATTATTCATGTAGTTTACTTTAATGCATTTAATTAATTTATTAACTTCTAATAATTAATATACATAAGTATGACCATATTGAGAATATGATTAACACTCGGTAATCCTAGTAGCACTTAACGCTTGGTAACCCGGTAGTGTTGTAAGGTGTTCAAGATGTGTACGATAGATGGGAATGAATGATTATGTTAGCATTAGCTAAGCATCAGTTAGTTATTAAATAAATTAAACATTCAATTACTTTATTTTTAGTACTTAGGCAAATTAAATGAAAAACATAAAAAATAATAAAAATCACATGCCTTAGTTACACTTAACCATACCTTTGCAATTCACAAGTAAAATTAAGAAGACAATGATCATGTCCTTTAGATTCACTACCTAGACCCACTGTACTTAGAGAGATAAAGTCTATGGAATTTGACTCGATCGCTTAGTGAACGCTAGTGATTCGTATGGTTGAGTGTAGGAACTACTCACTACTCATCACAATATTTGCTAGCAAGTCTAGGATCCTACACTACACATCCATACAAAAGAGTTGGTTGCAAAATATAATAAAATAACTAATTTTTTATTTTCAAGGTTTATTTTCTTTTAAAATTTACATTTTAAATCAAATAATTCTCTCAATTCATATGTAATCCTATGTTTAATGCACATCTTCTAACTATAACCATGAGAGACATCTCGACCAAGAAATCTATAAGTTGGTGTCATATTTATTGGGTTCTTCTTAATAGTGAAAGAGTAATAATTATTCTAAGTGCCACATATCATAATTTTCCTTTTTTTTTTTACATTAACTTTCATTTTTGAATGTTGGTAAAAATCATTCAAAATAGAAAGCATTTCTTGCAACTCTTATTTAGAGTTGTGGATGAGAGCTACATCATTAATATACACCAAAATATTGACAAAGTAATCATTAATTTTAATAGAGTATCTATCTCAAATTTTCTACATTTACTCCTTGAGTTCATTAATAAAAATACCAAAAAGAGTAAATGGAATAAGATAGTCTTGTTTCACACAAATATCATTATCTAATAAAATATTTTTATAAAAGTGGTGATCTATAATCTATATAGATACCTCTTAGTAAAGACTTTAAATAGTAACTAGCAAACATGAAGAAATACCTATATTTTGTAATTTCTTCCACAACTTGCTTCAAATTACTAAATCATATGCTCTAGAGAAATCCACAAAGCAAACAAAAGTTATTTTTTTTCCCTTTAACACAATGAATAAGATATTTCAAGGTAATGAGGTAATCAATAGTAGAATAGTGACATCTAAATCTAGCTTGAGAAATTACTTGTAAATTGTTTTTTCTCTTTATGTTTCTCAATCTTCATCTCAACAATATTTCCCAAAATCTTAGCAAAAATATTATTGATTATAATCAGCTTGTAATTATTTAAATTAGATCTATCTTCATTTTTGAAGAGCAGAATAGCTCTATTAGTACACCATTCTTTATTTAAACAAATTTGTAGAGCATGATTTATATTTTTTCAAACTATTTTTCATACCAAAGTTCCTCTCCAAGTTAGCATTTCTCTATAAATTCTTATTACATTAGCTAATTTACTTGAAGCTAGTCTTTTGATGCCTTGCATAGTGTCCTCAAAGGAGATAAAAAGATTGTCATTGTCCTACCAATATCCTATAAGCTTACCATTTCCTTGAAATAAATTTTGATAAAATTATAAAATCTCAAAAAAGGGAAATTTCAATTTCAAATATTTCCTTTAATAAAGCAACTTTGAGAAATTTCTTGGTTCTTTCTTGAACATGTAGAGAAGAGTAATTTGTCTATCTTAAATAAACTATCTCTTTGTATTCTAAATCAAATTCTTATAAAACTTGGTAGATATTAGATATTTTTGTGTTTTTAATTTAATTTTAGCTATCACATATTTAGAATTAAACCAAAGTTGGAATTGTGTTGATGCTTCTATATAAACATGTTGTGCTACTATCACTAAAATTTCAAGTTTTACATTAAGGTTCAAATGCTTTTGAACTTCCTCTTGAAAATCTATTATCCTACAAGAAACTAGCTTTCTATGCTTTCTAACATGCCATAAATTTATGAAAATGCTAAAATATGGTAGCTAATCATTAGAATCAATTACCTTATCACATACTTCAAAATGTTTAATCAAAGCCAAACTCCCTATACTAGTAATTAGAAAATCAATATATAGCAACTGAAAACATTAGCGGCTGGAATGGTCATGCCGAGGGGTTTGTGGCCACGGTACAACCCTAACCCCGCCACCATCCAAAGGGCTGTTGCTAGAGAGGAAAAATGGAGGTAGAGCACCTAGGACAGTCTTGTCAATTGAACCAAGACTTACAAAGTGTTTCAAAGAATGGGTGTTATGGGTTTGCATGAGGTTTTTAGTGGTACCGAGGCCGACTAAGCCAAAGCATAGCAGGTTTTCCAGTGTGAAAACAACACTAAAAATATGCAAATGCATACCCAATAGTGAAAAAATGCAAGTGTAATGTTAAATTCCAAAGAAAATGCTTGAAAAATGCAAAGGAGTTTGAGAGAGGAAGAATGGCACCACCCCAAATGTGGGAGTGTAGCAATTGCAAAAGAGAGGTGAGGAGGTACGCGGTGTATAGATGGGTGTAGTAGGTAGTGTAGTTACGATTTCTGGGGTATCTAGGCTGTGAAACTAACATCCACCGTGAATTTTGAGCCTACCGGGTTGGCTACCACAGTGTCTTGTGAGCTGTAGTGTACTGTGATGTGAAAAGTTGGTGTCCTAAAGTTTTGCCAAGGTGTCAAGTGTGTTCAAGTGTAAGGGTGCTAGTGCTAAGGCGCCAAACACTAAGATGAAATTGCCAGCCAACTATTTTAAAATGTCAACCTTTAAAATGTGAAACGTAGGGGTATTTATAGGGTTAGGATTGACATGAAATGCAGATCGGGCACCACGTGGCAAGGGGTAGTTGGAGCTAGGTTGACACCAACTACGCTCCCACTAGAGCAAAAATGGTGCTACACTCTATTGTGCTCCAATGGACCCCAAGAGACTACCAAAGCATGACTACACTACCAAGATTGCATGTGCCTAAGCCAAAGAGATCACAATGTACTTGCAATCATTGCAAAATAGTGCAATTTGGAGGCCATGCTCTAAGACTACGCTCTCTCCTCTTTTGAGTGCGATTAGGTGTATGTACAATTTTAGGATAGAGGGGGATGCAAAAGAAATGTAAATTGCTAATCTTTCTTTCTAGATAGGTGCTGAAGCTAAGATGGAGGTCTGTGCTAAGTGCCAGAAGATTTTCTATGTAGTTTTGCATTGCTACACTAGCTACGCTCTAGAGTGTAGCCCAATAGTTAGGAAAATTCTACAGAAATTGAAGTCCAATGCTAGCTACACTCTAGAGCGTAGTAGAAAGAGTGAGATTCTAGCACAACACTTAGAAAAAATTGGCAAAACTTGCAATCTTCATCTAGGCTATGTTGGCTACACTATGGAGCATAGTAGGAGGGGTAGCTTCATGAGTTAGAAAAGCTGTCAAAATGCTTCTTTCCATGCTGAGCTGGCTTGACAGCTTTTGGCTTAACACTTAGGCAAAACTAGCCATTGAAGTGCATCCTATGCTAGCTATGCTCTAGAGCATAGCAAGGAGAATGAGAGTGTAGCACAACACTTAGAAAATTTTTGCAACTACTATTGACACTTGTAAAATTTTGCAATCTTGGTTCTATGCTACGTGCTACATTGGCTATGCTCTAGAGTGTAGTCACAGCAGTGGAAGCATGAGCCAAACACTTAAAAAAAATTTCCTCATGTTGAAACTCAAACAAATTTTCTGTTGAGGTGTTGTTGTCAAATTTTGTGGTGTTTCATTGGTCCCTCTTTGTCGATGTTTGGAGGAGTGGCCCAAGAGACATCGACAAAGGACTCGAAACACCACAGTAGGCACAACACCAACATCACTTTTCAATACCCAATTAGAGGGTGCTTTGCTAGGCTCAAGAGTGTTAAAGGTAATGATATGCTATAAGTAATGGATGTAGGGAATTGGGTTGGGATAGCAAGGAAGGAATGAGATGCAAATAGTGTATTACGTTGCAAGATGTGGGGTCAACATGGCTGACCATGATCATGGCACTAGGGTGGCTTGTTGCAAAAATGATGAGCTCTCATTGAAATTCTTGTGAGAAAACCATCACCCATAGCACTAGAATGGCTTACCCTTGACATGTCAACCTCTTGTTAGAGTGCTTATGAGAAGGCCAATGCAAATTCATGGTTGGACTAGTTGTCGAAGTGCAACTTTGTTAGATTTTTCTTGGGTACATGTGTTACCCCACTTTTCTCTTTTTTATTTTTCTTTTTTGAGTTTTTAACTTCTTTCTTTTTCTTTTTCCTTTCTTCTTTGTGAAATTCTAGCTATAAGATGCTTATCATCAAGTGGACTGCATGCCACTCAACGAGCTTTTCCTAGAGGCAACCACATTGCCTTTGTAGGATAAGTGTTTCCTCCATGGGATGAATTTTGTTACATCTACTTGGGCTTTGACCAGTCCACAGAGGCTTCCCATGGAATGAGTTAATTACATCCATTATGGATTCTATGGTCAACTGAAATAAGGGTGTCATGTGCATCAAAGAAGCTCACAGGGAAGGTTGGGAAATGTAAGGTAAAGGGGTAACTGCAAGTAGGTTATAGCGGGGCAATAGGGATGTGCAATCTTGAGTGGCTTAGCAAGTCTAACCAGGCACATTAGAGTAATGTGGTGACTTGTTGCTATGATTAAATGCATCTCTAAAAAATTGCCTCCAAGGCTTCATCTTGCAAACACAATGCAAAGAAAACAAGAGAACAACCACACAAGATAAGATAAGAGCAAATTGCTAGTTGTGAGGGCACCGCAAGTGCCATGAGCACTACACTAGTTGCAAGAGCTTCTAGTGCCAAAGTAGGAAGGCCAATGCAAATGCTGAAGCCAAAAGGCTACAAAAGCTCTAGTAGCCACACCAAAAGCGAGCACCTGAAAGAGGCCAACAAGGTGGCCAAGGGCAATGGCGGTGCAAGTGCTCAAGACTCCACACCAAGGATAGGAGCTTGGAAACCCAACAAAATTGTAGGAAGCCAAGCTGCTAGATGTGTTTCCAAGCTTAGGAAATGGTGAGGACTAGAGGATGGTAGTGTTGTGGCTGGGCCACAGTACTTCTGGGACTCCAACGGGTGGTGTTGACGGTGAGAGCTCCAACCAATAATGAAATACCCAAGGTCGGCAATGTTGTGGGTATGGCTTGGGGGTGGTATGACTAGTGATGGTGGTGGTAGCTTTAGAAGGTCAGCAAAATGCCTTACAACATCTTTGGAGGATCAAAAAAATGCCAAGGGTAGTAACGCTACAAATCTTTCAAAGGCTTTTCTCCTGGTGATCTAAACTCCATTCTAGAACTACAACGCCTTGCCTCACCTTGCCCAAGAGGTGTGGGTAGATGATGGAGGATCAAAAGTATTCGTTCTTGCTTATCCATAGAACTGTGCATGTTGAGTCATGTGTGCTAAACTGCAAAACTAGTTTATTATCTTGGTAGACCGTGTGCTATGCTAGTTTAAGGTCCTAGTAGACCGTGAACCCAATTCAAGGTCCTAGCAGATGATGATGCATTAGCTTATAGTCCTAGAAAATTGTTGTGTGCTAGTTTAACATCGTAGCAAATAGTGGATGTTGTGCCAGTTTAACATCATGACAGAAGGATGAGCTGTGTCAATTTATAGTTATAGCAAACTATGTTATGGATGCCAATTTTAACATAATAGTGGATGGGTTTGCTGTGGATGCCAGTTCAACATTGTAGGCCAAGGACATTCTATGCTAGTTTATAATCATAGCGGACTTGCTATGCCAATTTAACATTATAGCAAATGCTTGCTTACCTTGTGGTGCTGCGTACTAGGCGTAGTATGTATTTAGGTATGAATGGTTAATTAGATTGGCAAACTCATTGCCATATAGATTAGTAAGCTTGAATGCTCCATTATCATAGGCCTTGATGACCAAGAAAGGCCATTCCAACTTGGCAGAGAATTTATCCATGGGTTTGTGAATGGCCTTGAGGACTAAGTCCCCTTTCTTGATTAGGAATTTATGCTAATTATGATGGTGCTTTTGCCATTGCTTTTCTTGATACCGTTCGATGAGATCAAGCATTTGCATGCACTCCTCCTCTATAGAGTCAATGTCAATGATTCTCAACTCATTGTTATGAGCCTTCTCAATGAAGCTTGAGAGGATCATGTGAAGAGATGGAACTTGCAATTCAAAAGGAAAAATTACTTCAGACCTATACACAAGGCTATATGGCATCTTACTTGTTGCTATTCTGCATGTTGTGCAGTAGGCCCATAGTGCATAGACTAGCTACTCATGCCATCGTTGTTTGCTACTACTAAGCATCTTCTTTAGAAGGTTGACAATGACTTTGTTTGTAACCTCTACTTGGCCATTTGCCTGCGGGTAGTATGGGGATGAAAAGGAATGCTTAATTCCAAGGTGTTTGCAAAAGGCTTTGGTTTCTACACTACTAAACTATGGCCCATTGTCTTTGACTATAGTCATAGCTAGACCAAATCGAGTCACTATGTTTTTAAGGATGAATAGCTTCCTAAGGGGAATAGCTTCAACCCACTTGGTAAAGTATTCGGTTGCAGTTATGATGAGGCTATGTCTTGTAGAAGACTTAGGCATTATAGGTCCTATCATATCCAACCCCAAATATTGGAATGGCCATGTGATCTATGTGGTATGCAGTTAAGTGGGTGGCACGTGTATTAAGTTGCCATGTCATTAACACACATCACACATCTTGACCTTGGAGACATAATCACATTTCATGTAAGGCCAATAGTAGCCTAAGCGTATGATTTTCAATGTCATTACCTTGGGTGCTATGTGACCTCTGCACAGTACCTCATGGACTTGATCAATGATAGTTTATGCTTCGCTATCCCTAACATAGGTTAGCAATATGCCATCGTAGGATCTACGAGATAGTCTGTTATTACCTATGAGGACGTACTGTCATAACTGTTTTCACACTACATCCTTTTAAGTAGTGGTTAAATGTTGCAGAGGCTCACCTTGTTGAAGGTATGACTTAATGTCATCATACCATTCTTGTGTGTGATTCATGCTTTTTGTACCTACAAATGCAATGTCAACTGTTTGTGTGATTGGCTTGGTACAATCTATTACTGAGGCAGGAAAGACATAAAACATGGTAGGTGCAATGCTTAAGGCTAGCATGGCTAATGTGTTGGCATTGGCATTCTCATTGTGGAGAATATGTTGGATATCTACAGTTGCAAATCATTTTAGCAGGTGCTTTGCCAAGTCACAATAAGGTTGTAAGTGTTGTCCTTTGAAGCGTAAACCTCTTTGACTTGGTTGATGACTAACTACGAATTGCCCTAGATGGCTAGGTTTTGAATTCCTAGGTCATGGGCTACTAAGATGTCTCTAAGGATCCCTTCATACTCCACTACATTATTAGTGCAAGGAAATGTAAAGTCATAAGCGAAGGGTTGGATCTCCCTAGAGGGAAACATGATTACAGTAGTGGCACTACCCCCTCGAGAGGTTGAAGTGCCATCGAAGTGTAAAATTACCTCAAAGTTGGTAGGCACTTGGCTTATGCTACTAAGATGCTCATCTTGAAATTCTAGGTCTATCGTTGCTTAATCATTTATTGGTGAATCCATGAGTTGTGTGGCTATTGCTTGACCTTTGGTTGATGCTTTTGCTATGTAGTGTAGGTCAAACTCCACAATTATTTTTTTCCACTGTGCACTCCAACTACTTTTGGAAATGTTTTTTGTGATTTCCTGGAGTACATTTCCCTTGCAAATGATGTTTACCTAGCTACAGAAAAGATAGTGCCTCCACTTCTTAAGTGCAAAGAGTATGGCAAGGTAGTTCCTCTCCACATTGTTATATTTTGCTTCATGGGCCACTAATACATGGCTTAGTTAGTATACAAGGACCTTTGAGCCATCATCTCACTTTTGGCAAAGTAGAGAGGTGATGGACATGTCAGAGGTTGCAAGGTAGATGTAAAATGATTTATCTCCTTGCAGAGGATAGACTGTTGGAAGTTGAGCTAGCTCCTATTTAAGGTTATCAAATGCCTCTGAACATCGAGATATCCATTCAAAATGGACTCCATTTTTGAGAAAATATTGCATGGGCTGCAACTTGTTATTCAACTATGTGATAAACCTATGAATGAATTGTAGTCTACCTTGTAACCCACGTAGCTCCTTAAGGTTTTCCAGCAATGCTAAGTTGATGATGACCTTAACCTTATCGAGGTCTATGTGTATACCTACTTCTAATACTACAAAACCTAGCATGCGACCTGTTTTGACACTGAAGACACACTTCTAGGATTCAACCTAAGGTCATGTCTTAGGCAATGTTTGAGTACATGGTCTAAGTCATCTGCATGGTTGTATGCCATTTTCGACTTAATTTCTATGTCATCAATGTAATCATTGAGAAAATCTAGTAAGTAATCACTAAGGATGTATGTCATAGTGCATTGATAGGTTGCTCTTACGTTTTTTTAGTCTGAAAGACATCATTGTATAGCAAAATGTACCATAAGGGGTCATGAAGGTAGTATTGAGCTAGTGCTCTAGGTTGATTCGAATCTGATTGTAACCAAAGAACCCATCCATAAAGGACAACAAGGCATGACCAGCTATAGTATTGACCAGTTGATCAATACTAGGAAATGAAAATTTGCCTTTAATGGTCACCTTGATCAGGTCTTGGAAGTCTATGCAAATATTAATGTTTCTATTTTTCTTAGGTATAACCACGATGTTAGAGACCTTGTCTACGTAGTTAATGATCTAGATGAAACCAACTTTATAAAGCTTGGTGATTTTATCATGGACTACCAATGTCACCTTAGGTCTAACCTTGCAAGCTTTCTTCTTAACTGGTTTTATGCATCGAGAATTATATTATGCTATACTATATGAGGATCTAGGCTTGACATGTCTTTGTAGGACCATGAAAATTCCTTCATGTTATCGTTGAGTGTTTTTGTGATCTTTTGGGCATGTTGAGGATTTAACAAAGAACTAAGTATCAATGTTTTTGCCTCATCACTAAGTGTTATTACATGGACTTCAATGAGGGGATCCTTAGTGACATTTCCTGCCTTTAGATCTAGAGCTTTGAATAGATGGTCCGACCAATCTAGTAGCATCTCTATAGATGTTATGTGTTCATTGCAGGCTCTTGGCTCAAGATCTATGCATTCAGTATCAATGTATCACATGAAACCACCATGAGGCCTGGTAAGGACCTGAGGTGAATGAAGATGCTTGCACGTGATCATGATGTAATCCTACCAAGCATCCTACAAAACAACTAGAAAAAACGTCAAGTCGTACTTGTCTCAGATGAAGTCAAAATGCATAAAGATAAGGAAACCAATACAATGAGAATTCACTTAAGTATGCAAATGTGGAGCCAAAGAAGCAAGTATGCAGGCTGATTTTGAGCCTCGGCAAGCCATGGGGTGCCAATTTAAGGTCATAGTGAACCATGGTTTGTGCAAACTTCATAGGTTTAGGTAGGGCTGGGAGTACTTGGAACGTGAATTCAAGCTAGGCATTCACTAGGTAATCAGAAAAAATTTAGAAAATTTTCTAAGTCTAGGGACCACCAAAAAACTTTTGAAAAATTTTCTAACTCTGGTTACTATGCTCATCCCTTGCTACACCCAGTCCCTTGCTATGCTTAGGAAAAACTTGGAAATTTTGCCTAAGTGTGGGATGTTGTCTTGGTAGGTAATGCATTTAATTACCCTGGGAGGGTATATATGCATGTTTCACCAAGGTCAAACTATCATTTTCCAAAGTGAAAATGAGAAGTTATAGAGCATAGCGCGGTTGGAGCAAGGAGTAAAGCCAGAGTGTGATAGCCAACATGACATGCCGAAGTAAACATTAGCACCCTAGGCTCATCAACATAGACAAGGGAGAGTGAGCACTATCATGTCTACCTCAGGCATGTGTGGAGAAATGGAAAGAGCCATTGTTCACCAGGTACCTTGCTATGCTCTACCCTTGTGCAATTTTTTACTTTGTTTTTTCTTTCCTTTCCTACTTTGTGCTATGTTGGGATTTTAGCCTTTCGGGAGGCCTACCTTGGCACAGACCACCATCATAGTGGCCACCAAGGCCACCATGGCCAAGAAGAAAGAGGGCACATTTGTAGGTGATGAGGGTTTTTCTTGCATATTTTTTACTTGTAGGTGATGCGTGGGTGTGGGATTTTGCATTTCAAGGGTTTCTCCTTCTTACAATGTAGTAAGGCTTTTCTATTTTTTGTGAGGGCCATGGCATGTGGGGGGCTAGGAAGAGGATGAAATGGGGTTTTTGTGGTCGTGGCTAGGGTAGTTATGGCCTAGGATCAAGGGGTTCCAAGACTCTTCTACTCTCCCCTTCTTCATTTCTAGGTGTAGGGCAAATGATGGTAGAATAGAAAGACATCAGGGTGTTATCCCCCATTTCTTTCTTTTTAAACAGTAGGATCTAGTGGAGGCTATGGCTGCTACGACAATGTGACCAAGCTTGGGAAGGGCATAGGTGCACACATGGCCATGATTTTTTGTGTGGCCATGGCATGTAGGCTAAGATAAAGGTTTTGGGCCAAGGGGGTAGTGGTGGGTTTTGCAGCAGAGTGTTTACCCTCTATTACATTTCATTCCCAGTGGGCATGTAGGTGAGCATACCACATGGGTGAGTGAGGTAGGGGTAAGGCAAGGGCAAGGTATTGTAGGAAGTAGGGATGCGTGGGAATGTTGTGGGGCATAGGGTGCATGGAGGCACAACAAGGGTTGGGAGGTGCAAAGCGCCAAAGCGTGGTGAAGTGAGCGGGGTGACCACAAGGGTTGTAGTTATGGCCTAAACCTAATGAGCAATGCATGATGTGTATGACTTTGAGATGATATTTTTTTTTTGCTTGGATTTTCATGTGTTATTGGGACTATGCTCCCTAATAGCAGTTAGCATTTTCTTTGCTAGTTTTTTGCGTATTTTAGGGCTACACTCCCTAGGGAGCATAGCCAATAGTTAGAATTTTTCTACAAAATTGACATGGGTTATGCTCTTGGCGGGGAATCCAAACTTAGAATTTTTTCAAGTCCTCCAGGCTATGCTACCTAGAGTTAGAAAAAATTCAAAAATTTGCTAAGCATGAAAATGAAATGCCAAGTGTAGAAACAAATGCCAAATGTGAAAAATGCTCAAGTGTGCAAATGCAAAGTGTTAAAATGAAATATGTAAAAAAAAATGCTTAGTATACCAGAGCTTTGCTAAAATGCTAAACTTGCAAAATTAAATGTGTTTAACGTGCTAGACATGCAAACCTGAGATAATGTACAACATGTAAATGTAAATAAAAAATGCTAGTGCTATGTTAGTGCTATACCCCAGTGAGCACCAGGTATGTCAAATGTATGTATAGATGTCCTATGCCTACAGGGCCCATAGCGAACCCTAATGATATATTAACTTTGCTAAGTTACATTACTCTATATTACTTCGCTAATTTTGCTAAGTGTAAGTTTGTGTATTTTTGTGCATCTTTTGTGGTTGCAGGGTATTTTTGAAGCTGATCCTCATCGTGGTGGAGCTTGTTGGCATCCTCTATTGTATGAATGAGCCTGTACCGAACATGCCCAAACTGGACATGTAGTTGGATCCCCAGGTGGTATGGTTCTAACTAGCACCACACAAGTTCCTAGAATTCCTACTCCAACACTTCAGTGTAATGATGTGGTCACACTTACCAGTGGAAGCTACTGGTGTCATCATAGAGACATTTCTGCCTAGGGCAAACTAGAGCATTCTAAGGTTCATGTTCAATGAGCCCACTGCTGGTCATGGTAGAACAGGAGGTTTAGGCTGCGGCTGTAGGGGCATTAGGCCTTTGTCTAGGATCTAGCAGATGCCAGAGTTCAATTGCTATAGTAAGAGAAAAAATCTCTTTATTGCTTGATGTATGCATATCCTATTTCAAAACCTACATGGGATGGTGTACTATGTAGGAGGGTAAGTGTTCTTATGATTTTGCATTATTCATTTGACTATTGACTCATACAAAGGTGCTAACTACTCATGTTTGTTGCCAAGTTTGGTATTGGTGAGCATGGCCTACATGATGAGGGGGCCCTGAAACTGACTCACACAACCCTACAAAAATTTTCAACCTACAATAGCGTTTGTGCAAGGATGATTGGGTAAATTGGGTTCAACTTGGCGGAGTATCCTCTTTAGGATTCGAAGGCCTATGAGAGGTATCAAACCCATGGCTAGTTGGATGTAGAGTGGGTGGATAGTGTACCTAGCATTGAGGAGGCATCGGTTCCACCACCACCATCATGCATACCTTTTGTCCTGCATAAGCAGTACTTTTCTCTCATGTGTTTGCCACTTTGCCTTTTTGCATAATGCTAATGTTATTTTTCTTGCCTATATTGTAACTGCAATCACTTTGGGAGAGGTCACAATAATAGCTATGGGCCATACTAAGGCCACCCTCATTATGAAGTATGGGGATGTTGAGGGTGTGCAGCATTGGTTCTTCCATGAGGTCCCAATGGAGTTAACCAGTAGGCTCACGCGGGATAGGTTGATGGACCTTTTCTTGGCCCTTAGCCCAAGCATCCTAGTGGATGAAATGATTACTATTATTAATTTCTTCAGTAATAATGCTCATCACTTTCTCATCCAAGTATGTGGTGTGATGGTGGTCTTGGACCTCACTAATGACTTCTTTGTAGACCTCTTTGGCCTTCCCTCTGATGACCCATTGGTCATTGATAAGACCAGAAAAGAGGTAGACCATCAAGGTGATATCAAAAAGTGGCTAGGTACTTCTTGATCTTACAAAGGAATACTCATTGACAACGTGCAAGTGCCTGTGATCTGTGAGCTTTACACTCTCTTCTATGCCCATGCATTTTTTGAAGCTACTCTTCCAAGGAAAAATCCTTGGGGTGGAGTAGGATTGAGTGATGAGGGACGTTCTAGAGGAGGGCATAAAGTATAACTAGGCCTCTCACCTTTCCAACAGCTTGCATGTTGAGATCGTCAAGCTACGCCACAACTTCCAGGCAAGGTCGAATGTGCACTTCACCTTCTTCCTAGGGTTTGTAGAGTTTTTGGTGGTTCATCAGGATAGAAAATGGGTGGTGCAGGACCACACACAGCTTTTGAAGCCATGGATTAGGCACCTATTTGTTACTACGTGAGTGCAGGACCTCCTAGAGGTGATTAGTAAGTCATTTTTCATAATGACTAAAGCTTCCTTAAGGCAATCTCACTACTCACATGATAGTGGAGGTAAGCCTCCATCAGCTAGTACGGAGAATGTGGCTAGGGTGGAGTGTTACATTGCCAAGATGCTAGGATCATCTAGAATAAAGATTAGGAGGCCATGTCCCGTAGAGAAGCCTACATGGAAGGTCGAAAAGGTAGGTGGTAAGAAGATCTACCTAAATTTTCGTGACTTTCACACAAATGTTGCAAGTTAGTATGAGTTATTAAATGCATTTTTTGTATTATATGTATTTTTTTTATGTTTTTTTTATGCTATGTTATGTTATGCTAAGTGCTAACATGCTAACTTTGACATGTGTGTGCATTGTTAAAATTAGGTGAAAGAGCTCCTAGAGCAACGATAGAAGTAGTAGTAGAGGAGGTCCCTCCTCAAATTGAGGAGGGAGAAATATAGGAGAAGGAGCTACGTGAGGCTGTAGAGGTCCTCCAATAGTTCGAGGAGGAGGGACTGCTTCACCCCGATAGGGATGATTTTGACAACCTCTTTGATGGTGTGCAACTAGGTGATCCTTCACTCTCACACCTGAGGGTTTGCTAAGTATGTGCTCTATGTTTCCATCTGTTATTTCTCTTTTTGCTCTTGCATCTTTGGCTACTTGACTATTGCTAAATGTGTTATTACCTTGTAGCCACAAAGGCTCCTACCAGCAATCTAGTGTTCACCTCTACCTACTACATGGAGCCATGGGTAGAGGCACCCAACAAGTTCACCTTCATAGAAGGTCTAGTTAAGGACATGGTGGATCACCTACAACAAGTGGATCTTGAGCTCAATATGGTTGTGATGTTGCTTCGCTTATCTTGCTTAAATAATTTGACACTTGGTCTATGGCTAATGCTATTTTTCTTGTTGTATGCTAATAGGTTCTAAGCTTCACTGGGATCCAAGCAAGGTGGCCAGGGTGGATGTTGTCCCTAAGTTTTCCCCGAAGGTAGAGCAACTTCCTTGCCATGTGTATGAGGTGGTAAGGAAGTGCGTTCTTTCAAGTGTGAGAGCACTATAGATTTGCAGGTGCATTAATGAGTATCTATGGAAGCGGGTACACAAGCTATAAGATAGGATGGTGAGCTAGAATGCTAAGATGGGGGACTTGCAATCATGTTATGACTTCCTTGTGGCTCATGCACAAGGGAACAATACCTAGTAGATAGCCAAGATCGACTATGCTAGGTACTAGTTGGTAATATAGGGCAAGAACGAGGCCACCAAAGAGAACATTGAGTAGAGGTTGCAAATGGACTTGCTTGGCCAAAAAAATCTAAATTGGAAAGATTATAACACAAAGATGTATCAGTGGGCGCAGACCTAGAAGAACCATAAGCACCACTACAAGAACGAGTGAAATGTGTACCTTAAATGGTACAAGTAGGAGTTCATTGAACGCCGTTGCCACGATATGTTCCTCGAGGTAATTGGTGGGACACAGGCTTATGAGTTATTCACTTGTCATGTAGTGGTGAGTGGGTCTCTAAAGAGGTAGATTACTATGCCCTCAAGGGAGGTTTCCTTTGCTACATATTCGATGGAGTCACCCGCATGGACTATCATCGATAAAGGCAAAACCCTTATAGGTATTGACTTTGGCCAAGAGGACTAGACATGGCTATTAGAGAATGAAATCCTCTAATGCTTGGAGGAGGGCCTTGATATATTGCCTCTAGAGATGGATGTGGGACCCTCTCAGGTTAATTATTTTTATTATTATTTTATTCTTTTATGTTAGTCTTGCATGTTATGTATTTGCTAATTGATTTGTTATTTTGTGTTGCTTTGAGCAGGCACTAAGTGATGTAGTAGGTCCTAGCGGAATGGTAGAGGAAGAGCAAGAGGAGCCTCAACACCCATCGAACACCACCGGCTAAGCAATCCTAATGTAGCCCTACTATTGTGCAATTTTGCATTTTTGGCCACCATTTTTGCTACACATTCATGCCATGTATTTTGTTGATGGATTAATGACAAGCAATCTTTGTTATGTGGATTGCATATTATGTAAATTTTTGAGTTTATCTTGCTAAGTATTGCATACTAGTGATGCAATTGATTAATGCGATTAGGCCCTTTGTGGGTCCCATGCCAGTTTCAGGCCATGGTGGGATGGCCATCACATAGTTTAAGGCCATTTCAAGCTATGAATAAAAAGATAAGGTGTTTCTAGTTTTAGGGCATTGCAGGCCATGGCAATAGTTTTAGGCCATTCCAAGCTAGTACGATGAAAGAAAAAGGATTGCTAGTTTTAGGTTGTGGTGGGCCATATGCTAGTTTAAGGCCTTTTCAAGCCATGGTGATGCAAGAAAGGTGGCCAATTTTAGGCCGTGATGGGCCATATGTATTTTTTCTTTTTTCTTTTTTGCAATTTTAAATTTTATCATTTTTATGTATTTTAGTGTTTTTCAATGCATAAGAAAGCTAAGCAAAAATGCATAAACAAAAGAAAAAAATGAATAATAAAATAGATGATGCAAAAAACACAAGAAACCATGTGAAATGTAACTATGAAAGCAAAAGGAAAATAGGGCATGTGAAGATTAGGGGCAAGTAGGTGCCTAACACATGTTGAACTAAGGGAGTTCCTTAGTCATGTAATTGCTTCCTAACCCAATGTGGGTTAGGGGGTGTGTAGGGCCTAGGCAACCTAAGGTGATATTCACCTAGACCCTTGTCTATGATGCTAAGGGAAACTATACCCATAGAGCTTCCTCAGGGAGGTCGTTAGTCTTTTTTGTTTCCTCGGGTGGGTCTGCTAGACAAGGTTGACCCTTGTCTTTCACAGGTGACATGTCATTAGGGAACTCTACCTCCAACCCTGGTTCTATGTCAAGGTTGTTAATAGTTAGAGGGGCTACATTGTCACCATGTATAATCACTTCTCCACCTTCATATGGAATATGGATTTCTGGTGGATGGGCAAGGAGATGGCCCATAATTGGGCTAGCCAGGGCCTTCCCAAAATTAGGTTGAACCTGGGCATCTCCTCAATGATAATGAATTCAGCTGTTGTGGGGAACTGCTCCCTTACCATGAAAGCTATCATGATTGTCCTCCTTACGACAATGCATAATAGATTAAAGAATTGCAGGAACTTTGTCTTTGTGGGTTTGATTTGGTCATCAAGACCAAGTTGGTCAATGACTCAGAATGGGATGACGTTAGTTGCCTGCCCCCCGCCACCCCCATCGTTGACGTGCACCCTACGAATCTTGCATTGCCCTATGCAAATTGTTATGAACATTGATGTGGCAATGACTCAATCCTTTTTTTGGTCAACCTTAATTGCCTCATTGCAAAATGCTAGAGATGTTGAACTCAATCCCTATGGTGTAGGGGGAAGCATCATAGCATGGATGGCTTTTTCATCTATTAGGATGTCCTCCTTAATAAGAATGGAGGTCAACATGCAAACTAGTAGTTCATGGTGAGCGGAGGAGCTCATGACCAAGTTGTATAGGCTCAAAGTTATGTTTTTTTGTTTCAAAGCCTATTTGACTTATGCCAACATGTCCAGGAAATCCTTACCACTATTAGTTGCTTTGTTGGCCTTCATCTCCTCCATGCAGCCCAAGAGATAGATCTCTCAGGAAGGAGACTTAGGCTTGGATTATTTTTCCTGCTTTTGATCCTTAGTGCTTAGTTGTTGATTGCTTGCAATGGCTATTTTGGTCAACATGGCCATGGAAATAGAAGACAAGGTGATGGACTTAAGTAGACCTAGCCCCAGGTGTTCCCTAATCATTTTTTTGATGAGGCGCTCGTTGGACCTCTCAGGCTACCACCTAGACTACTTGTTTTTGTATGCAGGATGATGCCTTGGGCAAGCATGGCTTGACACAATCCCCTCCACTAGACTCTAAGTAGGCAAAGAATCCACACGTTGAGGCACCCTAATGAAAAAGGATGTTTGGGTTGCTATCACCACAATGTAGTATAAGGCCCTAACCACAAAGGATGACATGGTCACTCAAGGTCATGCTTTGATGACAAAGGAGACCTCAAACTAGTTATGCTAAGGAGGCCCTAGTGTTACTAAAGGGCACACGAACCATGAATGGTTCTTGTATTAGTTCTAAGTCATCATCAATGCTTATGGCATTGATAACATAGCCTATGCCACTTGCATTGAGAGGGGCTTTGTAGACCTTTATTGATTGATTTTCTGGGCAAACTAGGTTGGTTTCATCAAGGACTAGTTGGCCTTGGTCAATCATGCATTGTATGTCATCCCATAGGGCAATGAATAAGTCTACGTCATGGCTGAGCAATTGATGGTAATGGCAAAACCGGTTTGACCTAAAATGTTTAGGAATCAAAGGTTTGTTTGGTGCAATTGCTGATGGATTTTTGAGAATCTCGCAATAGCAATCATGATGCTTACAAGCATCCTTAGACATCTACTTATACTAGATGCATCCAGTGTTAAGAAGCTAACCCAAGAGCTCTCACAACTTGATGGAAAATGGTGTGTACTTTGACAATCCTTGCACTCAAATTTTGGACTTGGAGCAGCTTACCTCATGACCACCGATGGTGCCGACTATTTGGTCACCATAGTGCTAGTGTCGGATGCCCTATTGTTGGTCGAGGCCTTAGGTGCCTTGGTCATTGGTTTTACATTACTTCAATTAGCCTCATTGGCCTTCATTACAATAGTTATGGTTGCCTTGCTATTTTCCTTGTCCTTCTCTGCATGTACTATTTTGTAGGCCACATAGGCTAGGTTCTTACTGGCCTCTACCGCATGCTGAATGCTCTTTGTTTAAGTGAACACCTAGCTTAAGAAGTGTTGGGAAAGGTAATACAACTTTAACTTAGTGAAGTCATTCACTGCACCTTTGAAAATTGCTAATAGGTGGGTTTCTATGATGGGCTAGTGAATTTCATTAAGTGCAATGCACCAACACTGGATGAATTTTTGTACGAGCTCTAAGTGGCCCTGCTTAATTTGCATTAATTGATCTAAGATTGCCTCGTTCTTCACATTGTACTTGAAGTAAGTGACGAATTAACTGAGCAATTTCTCCAAGGAAGATATGGAGACCCTTGGGAGTACATGGTACTAGTCTAGTGCCTTGCCAGTCAAGGACATGGCAAACACATGGATGATTGCATGTAGCCATGCCTACAATAAAAGACATTCAAAATGGAAGATCACTAGATGGGAATTAGGATCCCCTTCACCATTATATTTAGTGAACTGAGTAACTTGGACTTCAGGAGGTAGGGTCAGTGATGGGACCGCAAGACTGATTGGGTCATTTTGGTAAAAGTCCATCATGTGGACTATTTCAGAGAAGGAGGCTTTAAGCTGCTTAACATCCTCAATGAGCGTCTAGATAGGCTGGAATGCTTGGTCCAAGCTTGGGGCAAGTGCAATGAGCTATGTCAGTTGTGCTACCCACTGTGATGCTTGAGTGGCCCATGACCCCACTGTGGGCTACACAATCATGTGTAGTGCCTATTGCATGTGCTGTTGTGCATACTATTGTGTGTGCTACTATGCGTACTACTATGTGTGTTGTGCCATGGGCACAAAGGTTGGGGCTACGCCATTATAGGGGGTGCCAATGAAACAGGTGGAACGTACACTGTCTAAGCCAATGGCAACTGGGAAATCTGCATAGTGTGTACATAAGTCTATGTTGGCATCATAGATGCTAGTAGGAAGGACTATGTAGATTGTGTGGACATCATGAAGGGAAGGGTGGCAAATGGTCCTACACCCTGATGCATGTGATGTGCAAAGGTTAGGGTGACAGACGATCCTACACCCTGATGCGTATGTACTTGATGACCTACCACCATAGGGATTAACATGGGAGGTGACAAGGGGGATGTAACCACCTGATAGAAGGCAGATGGCTAGGCCTGCTAAGGGATGAAACTAGAGGTAGCCTACTAGAAGAAGGCATAAAAGGGATTCTCATTCTCCGAAAAAGCCTCAAACTCATCTTGTCCATCATGCAAGGGCTCCTTGTAATCAGTTTTCGCATCACGCTCATTTGACCCACTTAGTCAAACGAGTTAATCGACCAACCACCAAAAGGTCTCAGTGAGCAAACTGAAATCATTGGGGATAGGAAAGTACTCCATCCTCTTCCAGTGTATAATTTCATAACCTTGTTTAGCATCCATTTCTCAATAGTTTAGAGATAGACCCACTTGGAGTTTCACACAAAGGAAGTTATATTTTTCATCATTGAGTACCATGTACTCAGGAGGTTGGTTGTGTATCCTGAGTGACTGCCTCTCTACCAAGGTAGACCCCCTAACCCCAAGGAGATTAATTGTGATGTTCCACTAACCAAGTTGGACAACAACTACACTTAGGATGGAGGCTGAGGGCTACTTAGGATTCATAATGCTACATGAAATATGTAAATGTTGCAAAAGTTGTAGATGCTAAATAGCTAAGTATAGAAATGCCAAAAAAATGGCCATGTAAGAAAATGTTGAAAAATGCTAAGAAAATGGCTAAGTCTGAAAATGATGTTGATGAAAAAACTAACTCTAGTGTGTTATGCTTGCTACGCTGAGGTCTGCTATGCTCTCATGCTAAGAGCTAACTACACTCTCCTAAGCACACAAAGTTTTGGCTAAGCGCCTAAGATACGCTTTAGCTTTCATCCAACAGAGTTCTTAGGGAACCGACAACTAAGTCTAATCTATATCAACCAACTCATAGAAAACTCCTACACTAGCCTATGATCTAACTACTACCATGGTAGGTCCATAAGGGTGTTGATCCTATGCTAGCCCGAAGATAGTGATGGAGGTGCAGAGAGCATGTGGGACTACCACTAAACATAGAAGGAAATGGCACAGCCCTTCTTCTAAAACTAGAAAATTATAGTGATAACAAACATTGGTAGCTAGAATGGTCACACTGAGAGGTCTACAACTATGGTACAACCCTAACCTCACCCCCATCTAAAGGGCTGTCACTAGAGGGGGGAAACAAAGGTGGAGCACCTAGGATGGTCTTGTCGATCAAACCAGGACTTGTGATGTGTTTCAACAAACGAGTGCTAGGGGTTCACATGGTGTTTTCAAGATTTTCCAAGGCTAATTAAGCCAAAGCATAGCAATATTTTCCAATGTGAAAATAATAGTGCAAATGTGCAAATGCATGCTAAATAGCCAAAAAAAAGGCAAGTGTAATGCTAAATGCTAAAGAAAATGCTTGAAAATGCAAAGGAGTTTAAGAGAGGAAGAATGGCACCACTCCAAATGGGCGAGCATAGCAATTGCACAAGAGAGGTGAGGAGGTACACAGCATACAGATGAGCACAGTATGCAATATAGTCATAGTCTCTGGGGTGTCTATGTTGTGAAACTAATGTCCATCATGAAGTTTGAGCCTACTGGGTTGGAAACTGTAGTGTCCTATGAGCTACAGTATACTTTCGTGTGCAAAGCTAGTATCCCAAAGTTTAGCCAAGGCGTTAACTGTGTTCAAGTGCAAGGGTGCTAATGCCAAAGCACCAACCACTAAGATGAAATTGCCAAACAACTTTTTTAAAATGCCAACACCTAAAATGTGAAATGCAGGGGTATTTATAGGGTTAGGGTTGACATGAAGTGCAGATTAGGCACCACATGGCAAAGGGTAGTTGGGGCTACGCTGATACCAAATACACTCCCACTAGACCAAAAATGGTGTTAGGCTTTGGTATGCTCCAATGGATCCCAAAAGACTACCATACCATGACTATGCTACCAAGATTGCATGTGCCAAAGTCAAAGAGACTGCAATGTACCTACAATCAGTGCAAAATAGTGCAATTTGGAGGCTATGCTCCAGGATTATGCTCTCTCTTCTTTCAAGTGGGATTGGGTGTAGGCATAATTTTGGGACATAGGGGGATGCAAAAGAAATGCAAATTATTGATCTTTCTTGCCAAAGAGGTGCTGAAGGTAAGATGGATGTCTATGCTAAGCTCTAGAAGCTTTTAGATGCAATTCTGCAGTACTATGCCAACTACACTTTGGAGCATAGCCCAACAATTAGGCAAATTCTGCCATTGAGGTGTCGTTACCCAAATTTGGCGGTGTTTCACAATATGTGAGGAATTTTATGATCTTGTGAATATGTAGTAACCAAAATTGGAAAAATTAGGTAACTTATTAAGAATTACTAAATTTAAACCTTTATTAAGAGAACAAATGTCTACCTCTGTAATTGACTTGTATGTATTAAGAGAACCTTTTCCACTCTACATTATTTTCATGGTCTAAATATCCATGTTGATTCCAAAAGCTTACTGGGATTTGTTCAAGTTCATCCCAGCATTAAAATTCTCACAAATGCATATTTTTCTCATTTGAGTAAAAGCAGCAATATCCATCCCAAGGCTTTGAAAGGGGCGGTCCCTTGATAGATTTTCTTTAGCATAAAAAGTAACTTCTTGATGAGAAAAATAACAAAAAGCTAAGAAAAAATGATCTTATCATGAGCTACTCAAATCCAAACATATTTCTCATATTCATCTACTTTATTAACTATTATATACTATTGTATGATATTACAAATTAGCATAGCCAAGTCACAAGAAAGTCTTTCACATTCAATTATTTTTTCCTATAAGGAAAGAAAAAAGACTAAAAACTTGAATGTACAAGATCACTAGACTCATTTCCATGTCATGTTTCAGTAATCCCAAAAATATCAAATTTATTATGATATCATTATAGATATTCTTTATCATTTATAATTATGTTATTGTTTAGACTGTATCTATTTACAATTCCATGCATATTTAGAAAAATAAAAGATATATACATTTTATTTAAAGAAATTTATTTATTTATATAAGTATTTTTTTAATTATATAATTTTCATATCAATCATTATCCTTTACCAATTAAGAATATTCTCAGGTTTCTGTACATATTTGGGAGATGCCCTAAGCTTCAATTTCCTAGAATGTGTTTATGAGGCAATGGTTTATGATATGGTCTAAGGCCAAATTGATGCATCAACATGAAATTATTTTCTCATGGGTGAAAAAAGAATTTCACTAAAAGAGAAGAACATCATTGATGTCACAAGCTTCCCCCTCACTGATGGAAAGATCCTAAAGAGCATGTCCATTAACATTAGGATTGCCAATGAATTTTTCAGTAATAGCCTACATATAAAATCTAACAAGGATGGGTACAACATGGCTAAGTTGTAAGAGCCCTAGAAGTCATCTACTCACATCATTTATGAATTTGTGTTTTACTAATGTTTAGACTAATTTACTAGGGATACACTTGTCATTACACTTGAGAATTGGACAAGTCATTACACTTGTCCAATTTTCAACATTTGGCTTTCTTTATAAAGGTAATTGATCATCTTATTACTTGGGTATATGTGAACATGCTCCCAATTTTTGAGCTTGAGAGCTGTAACTTTGGTAAGCATGAGAGTTTTAGCCTTACTTTGACCTACACCTACCTTATCCTAACATCCACTTCCATTTAACTTTTCTTTTGTCAAGACTAAATTAACCAACATTTCCACCACATCTTGTTTTCTCACTAAATAATTCCACTGCCTTAAACCCATGCCCATTCTTAATACTACTTACACCAAATCAAAGTGCACCTTCTCTAGTCCTATGCATAGCCAATTTATCTCTCACATGACTATGCTTCTACATGTTGTAGTGTGACTACATAACTCAAAGAATTAACATTGGCTCTTTTGACTCTTATTATATATCTTACACCACTATGGTACCCTTGGAAAACATCATTAGGGAGGATATAATTAAGGTGGACTATGCCTCACAACTTAGTGTACCTATTTCACAACATAGAGAACACATCTTGTTAGCTAATGGTTAGAGGTGCTAGAGTTGGCATAAGCATTAATTATGCAACTAGATCAACAAGATACATGCATACACACACAACCACATAACACATTGATCTTCTAAAACATCATTCGACATCACCTGAGAGTTCAAACAGTAGTAACAAGAGAGGGTAAACTTAAGATGGACTATGCTGCATAGCTTAGCATACCTATTTTACAACATAGAGTACACAACCTATTAGCCAATGATTACAGGTACTAGATGTAATGATACTACTCTAGAAAAGCACCATTTAGTATCACTCTTGAGTCCAAAATCAGCCAAACATACTTGAGAGGATCCAAGATCAACTATGCCTCAACAATCATAGCACTTGCATGCACAATATAAGCGCACAACACATGTAAGTCCATGGGTTAGGAGTGTATTGAGTATACCATATGAAATCATATATGTGACATTACTAACATAACACACACACACACACACATAACCACAAAAGACATCATTGTCCTAGAAGAGCAAAGATACATTCCTACTCTAACATATCTAACGCTATGCCCTTCTCTCAAAGAGAATGACAATGGCTTGAGCATCAAAGTCGAAGTTCCTCTATAAGACTACATATCCTTATGACATAGTACAAAATAAATTAGGGCTAATGTAGTTTGTTGTGATGGTTTTGATGGCATAGAATCCATAAGGATTTTCATACTTCTCTAGCCCCCATTCCAAAAGGAACCAACCTTTGATCCATTAACAAGGCATGTTTTCCTATACTCTCCCTTTCTTGAAAGAAGCAACGTCCTCATAGTGTAAGTCTTTGTTCATATGTTTCTTCAAATGTGAAGAGCACAAAGGATATTGAGGGTAATGATAAGCTCAAAATCCTTTTGAAAATTGTAGATAAAAGGGTTCAAAAGATAGGGTATTCCATTGTAAAACACAAATATTGAACTTAACTTGACATCCAACCAAGGCTTATAGATTCTCCTAGAATCAAGGTTAAGGAAGAAAAGGCTTAACCTTTTTCATGCAAATTGTACTAACCTTCCTACCTAGAATGAGACTTTCTTTAAATGCAAACCATCTTCCTATACTTGTATTGATCCATAGGTGTAGTCTTCCAAAAGCAATCATTCCTTCAACTCAATCCTACACTTCCTACTCAAAGACATAGTCCAAATTCTATGCTTCTTGTTTAAAGACACAATTTTAATTTGATGTTTCCTATCCAAAGGCAGTTATAATCCTGCTCTTCTTCCTAGAAGACATATTCACAATCCTAAGCTTCATACTCAAAGACATAGTTAAAATCTTATGCTTCCTACTCAAAGAAATAGTCATAGATTTGCACTTCCTACTTGAGAATGTAGTTAGAATCCTATGCTTCCAACTAAAAGGTGTAGTCAAAATCATGTGCTTCCTACTTAAAGATGCAATTAAATATCCATGCTCCATGCTTACAAACATAGTTAAGAACATATATCACCTATTTAGAGTTACCATAAAAAACATGAACTCCACCAACCTCTCTCTTTCTCAACCTACTTAAATGCATGCTCTTTCTTCAATCTTTTTACAATCAATCCATCAAGGCAACAGTTGTAGTAGGTTGATCACATTCTGATCCTCTTGGCACTTGATACTTTATTTGAATACTAGATCTTTCACCTTACACTAAGGTGGTTAGACCCTCATGTATTTGCTGAAAGGAATTTAAAAGTCTCATATCTTATGTTTGGTCATCCTCATTAGAGATCATCATTTGATCATGAGATTAATTCATAACCACATTTAACCTATAATTCTCACTCGGTCTATTACCACCACTTTTGACTTAAAGATTTTTAAAGCATTCTTGAGCATAATTTCCTCCACTATAAATGTAGCATTTTAAAATGGGACACCTCAAAGGATATTTAGAGAATCCTCTTAATTATGGTCATTTATTCCATGAATCCTACTATTCTTGAAAATCTTGATATTTTATATGCCCCCAAGGTAATTTTTGTTTACCTAGAGTTAAATTAACATAGAAGCCTCTGAATCCACCAGAATTCAGTTATCCATTCCCTCTCCAAGATTTAATACTCTCTTTCTTATTCTCAAGTGGTAACTCCACTACATCCATATCATTCTTTGCCACCTTGTAATTAGATAAATTACCAGCAACTTGGATGACCTCCCTAAATCTTATGATTTTGTGAGTTTTGAGCTAATGTTGGATACAAGGTTTGAGGCCATTAAGAAAAAAATTATACTAGATGTTCTCATCAATATTTTGGATTTTTATGATGATATTTTGGTATTTCCAAATATACTTCTTTAAATCTTCTATATGTCGAATCTCTTTTAGCTTTGCCTAGCCTTTGTCAATGGAAGGGCCTATATGAAAGTCCTCAATCAAAGCCTTCTTAAACTAGTCTCATGTTCTGATGGATCTACCTATTCCAACCTTTTCTTATCTTTTATTGGCGCATTCATACATCTCTAGGGACTCTTCTTTCTCAAATAGAAATTCATCTATCATAGTATCATCCTTGTCACACTTATAGATTTTTCGTTCATTTGCTCAAAATATGAAAAACAATTGAATGAGCCTTAATGCTAATGTCCTTACTTGCATAGTTAGCTGATCTTTCGTGACTCCAATCTTATTATGTAATTTCTTTTCCAAAGCCTCAATTTTATTTTTGTTGGTTTTCATACAAAGTTTACTAAGTTTCTAGCAATGATCATAGCTCTTGATTTTCATCCCATAGATCTTGGTTAGCTAGCTAAAGATCATTAACAACATCTCCAACTCACTCTACCTAGTCCCTCAACATAAATTTTTGAGTTAGGACAAGTTTGTATTTTGTGCTATAGCCCAAATTTTGAAGGAAAGAAACTTCCATTATATCAACCAACTCTCAAATCCTACAAGCTTTCTCTATTATGAGTAGACTATGCATGATGATGTTGTCTACTTGTAATAAATGGGTCCATAATTCTTCTATCTTTTTAGGAGATTCATCAATGTCCCTCTTACTAGTCATTTCAACATGCTCATTTTTATGTGCATCCTCATTTTTATGCACATTCTCATCATCGTGCAACTCCTCATTCACATGACTATCCCAACCACCATATCCAACTAGTCCATTGTAAGGATTGGAACTAGGCAGAGTATTTTTAAGATTTTAACTCCATGTTCTCTTCTTTTAGTGTTTCATGGTAGCATATGAGTCATGAACAATGAATTACGATCACAAATCCCATGCCTAGAATCACCACTAGCCTTGAATCACAAACCATGGCTCTAATATCAAGTGTAATGGCACTACTATAGAGAAGCACTCTTTGGCACCACTCTTGAGTATAAAATTAGCCAAATGTCCCAGAACAAATCCAAAAAGGACTACGCCTTAACAATCACAACATTGGCATGTCCAACATAAACACATAGTACCTAGAAATTCATGGGTTAGGAGTGTATTGAGTACACCACATGAAATCATATATGTGACATGAACAACATGACACACACACAAGACCACAACAAGCACATGAAATCACAAGAAACATTATTCTCCTGGAAGAGCTAAGATACATTTCTACTCTAACATATCTAACCTTGAACCCAATTCTTGAAGAGAAGGGTGGTGGCCTGAGCATCAAAGTTGAAGCTCATTTGCAAGCTTACATATCCTTGTAACATAGTACACAAGGAATCAAGGCCAATGTAGTCCTTTAGTGATGGTTGTGCTAGCATGGAACTTGTAAGGATCTCCACACTTCTTAAGCCCCAATCCTGAAGGGAAAGAACCTTCAATCCACCAACAAGGCATGCTTTCCTACATTGGAGTCATCATAAGCATTAATTGCACAACTAGATCAACAAGGCACATGCACTCACACAACAAGCACACAATACACTGATCTTCTAAAAGATCCATGACACATTCCTATGCTAATTTATTTGACCCTAAGCTCCATCTTAAGAAAGGGTGGTAGCCCAAGCATCAAATTTGAAGTTCCTCCACAAGTCTACATATCCCTATGAAGAGGTTCACAATGAATCAAGGCTCATGTAGTTCTAAAGTAATGGTTAGAATAACATGGGACCCAAACATATCTCCACACTCTTTTAGCCCCTCTTCTAAATAGAAATAACCTTTAATCCATCAACAAGACATGTTTTCCCTTTCTAGGCTCACATTCCTAGAGGATTATTCAAGCATTATGCTCCAAAACAATGATGTCCCTACATATAATTGATATCATGAGAAGCAAACCAATGATCACTAGGATAAGAACATGCTTAATTTGACCACTTTCTCTTGGATCTCCCCAACACTTGAGACCAAAATGATAATAATGCCCCAATCACATAGCTACCTTTACTATGTTTGCCCATTTCACATTACCACAATATTTACTCTTTAAACACAAAATTGTTTTATTAACTACCATATCACTAGCTTTATCTTTTGCATCTTGTTTATGATGATGGTCTCCATTATCATGAAAATATTTTTTTATTTAATCCTTTGAATAGTTTAATCAAATAATCTTTTGAGTTCTTTCTTAGCAAAAGCAATTTCAACAAAATTCTATTAAGAAAATTGCAAATGATTTAAGAATTGAACTTTGTGCTTTGCAAATAAGTGGTTGATTGATGTTACTTTTAGAGACGATCCACCAAGTGGCAACACCATTATAGAGGTTATTTTTATTCTCATTAGGCACTAAATAACTGATGTTTTTATATGATGCCATACATGTGCATAGCATGATGGATTCTTACTGCATCCTCCTATGGCCATGGCACCATGGTATGCCCATCATATATGTTAAAATATGTACATGGACAAAATGTAAAGCCATAAAACTAAAACCTAAACTTCTACTTCTACCTTAAAATTTGGATTCAATTTCATTCCTACTTAGTAGCATGGGTTTCACGTCAACATGATGGCCTACACTCTCTTGTCATTAAGAAATCATTTTTAGTGTTACATTTCAAGCTATTTGTGGCTCTTGTTTTCTTCTCTTGTAAGTTCTTTCACTATTGGTTTTTGTTTTCCTTCATTTCGTAATTTCCTTACCCTTGATGCTATAGATGTTTTGTTTCCATTTTTACTAGTTCCCAATATAGAAGTGAACATTGCCTATTTTATTTTTTAGCTTGTTTAAGTTTTATTCTTGTTTGTTTAGTTCAGATTCCATTATCAAGCCAATGGATGGCATAATCTAGAGTATTTTTAGGGCATTTAATGTGATGCTAGACATGTAAAACAAAATTTGTGGATTGCACAAGAAATTTACATGCATAGATAACTAGAAATGCATAATGTGGAAGCAAAGGACACAAGAAATTCACATGCATAGATAACTAGAAATTCACAATGCAAAAGAAAATGGCACAAGAAATTCACATGGATAAATAATTAGAAATGAACAATGTCAAAGCAAATGGAATTCACCTCCAACCATTGATGCCTTGAATTAAACTTGATGTTTGGATTCTTCTTTCACATGGGTGCTTTGCAAAAAATGGTGTATGCAACCTCTAAGTGTCTATGAAAGGTGATGAGATGCAATTCACATGAGCCGCGATATCACGTATGCAATTTCACGTGCGTGATATCACAGCCACCACGATATCGTATCCCATGCGATATCGCGTCGTCCCCTACGATGTCGCATAAGCGATATCACGGTCCGCTGCCAAATCTATAAATAAGAGGCAACACTCCCCTTATTTCCCATCCTGGTCTAGAAGTAGGAAAACTGTGGTAATTTGATCACTCGAGAGATAGATTATTTGCCATGTGCCCGCAGTAGGAGTCCTAGAGTGAATGGATCTTTATTCGAGCAACATTGTACCTAAACACAAGTTGTGTACGACAATAAAGATGAAATTGATTGGATAAACCTTGCAGTGCATGGAATAGGATTTTATTTAAATGTTATTTATTGCTTTCCTAGAATATCGTATGAGTATGACTTGATTACGAGCATCTAAGGATGTGTACGGATAGTCAAGGAATTGGCTGCTCATCGCATGCAGTATGAGTACGACTTAATTACGAGCATCTCATGTGACTACTTGGTAACCCAGTGGCGTATTCAAGATCTATGCTTGGTAATCCCAGTGGAAGTCCTAAATGTGTACGGTTAGTCAAGGAATCGTCTGCTCATCATACTTAGGCTAGATAGATTCTCTCAATCCTTTCCTCCTAGTTAAGTGCCTCAGTACGACCACTTCGAGCACGTGCGTTACGTGTGGTGATCCCAGTAATGATTAGCATTTGGTAGCCATAGTTGCATCGGTTCAGGGTGTGTACGGTAAGTGGGAATGGATGCTGACGCTAGTTAATTTAGACTTATTCATTAGTTAGAGTTAGTTAGTTTCTCAATCCTTCACCTCGATAGCATAGGAGAAAAACATTAAAAACTATAAAAATCACATACCTCAGACTTACTTAACCACACTGTGACAACTACAAGTAAGTCTGGGAAGACAATGAATGATTAACCCCAAGTGTTCCATGGGGCATGTAGGCATTTAGTCTACGGAGTTCAACCGGATCGTGCATGCTACGCTCATTTCGTATGGTTGAGTGTAGGGGTAGCTTGCCACTCATCATAGGCACCATTGCCAGGGACTAACTGTTTGTGCGCCAAATAGAACATAAGGGATATCACTCACATCGTTGTGAGCCTTAATGAACCTTCGAGTTAATCAAAAGAAAAAAATTTATATAATGATAAATTAGCACACCGATAACAATGCCTTCTTCTCATAAGAGCAACTCACCAACTAAGGACCATACACGAGATAGTCGGCAACATAAAACACATAGTCAAAATCAGCCAAGTCCTAAATAATACAGGATAGTTTATACTCATCTTGATGAGTATATTCCAGACTTCACCTTTATCCTCCATCAAGAAGAGCAGCTGCAATGGAGAGATTTGCAAGGTAACATTGTGTTACCCCTAGATCGATCAGTCTCTTGCATGCTTTTCCGTGCCTTGGCACAGATTGGCATGCAAGAACTATATGCTGAATACGTTGCGGAAGATTTTGACATGAGGGATTATTATCCCATAGATGCCCAATGTATGAGGGACTTAAGGTAGGAGAGTCAACATGCACTATTAAAGGGCAAGGTCCCGCACATCCTTAGTGCAATAGGAGATGAGGAACCCCTTATCATGGGTTCTTTAGCAAATGATGTCACCCTCCTAATGATGATGAGGAAGTTGGGTATCAGAATCTACGATCAATGATACATAACCATGGTTCTGATGCGCATGAGCACCAATTGTTCACAGAGGGAACAACCACTCATGCTAAGGATGAGCACATAGATCTTCATCACGATCAGGGCAGTAGTAGCTGAAGAGAAGGCAAGAAACATCGTCATGGCGATGGTTCCCCTTCTTCTTCTCCTTCATCCCATCACTCACCCTCTCCTTCCACATCTAGGTGCAGCCATCATGAACATAAAGGTAAGGATAAAGGTAAGAAGGATGAAAGACCTCGATGGGAAAGTCGAGAGAGAGGACAAGGGCAAGGACGTAGGGAGAGTAGGGAACAACGCAGACATCACAGGTGTCATGAAAGAGATGACCATGATGAGCCCCTACTCGTAACCCTAAGTATGTTTGACATAACAGAGGTAGTTAGGATCCCCACAAGGCATTTAAAAGATAGTCAGATCAAATGATTAGACATGAACAATATCCCACAATTTGAAGGGGGATACAATGCTGATCCTCAAAATCATTTACAAGCATTCCATGATGCTTGTGCCTTATAGAATATAGAAAATGAGTGGCAAAAACTTAAGTCGTTCCCAAGGACACTCACCAAGGAAGCAGAGAGCTGGTACTAGTCCTTAGAACTGGAAACCATCAAGAGGTGGAGTACAATGCTAGAACTGTTTAACAAAAAGTATCCAACATACTCTAGAGTGTCCAATTTGCGTAAGTAGATCCAAGGCTGGAAGTAAGGTACTCATGAACCCTTGGATGCTACCATGGGCTGCTACTACACATTGTTACATCATTGCCCGGGCCATGGGTATGCTCAATGAGATCAACTTCGCCACATCGTGAATGGGATAAGGCATGAAACTAGAAGAACCCTTGGAACTTATGCCCAAGGGAGACTCTCACAACTTAGAGCCCATGAAGTACATTGCTTGTTAGAACAAGTAGCAAAAGAAGAAGGTGAGCTATGAAAAAGAAAAAGTATAGAAGACTACAACCATGATCCCTCTCTTCAAAAGAAGGGAGTGAAATATTGTAATGAAGAGGATGAGTCACCAATCGAAGAGTTGGTGAATAGAAAGATCTTGCCACTTCAAATGCTCACAACAGAAATAGCAACTAAGGTAGATGACATATGGAGTTCCTTAGACTCTAAAATTGAAACTGTCTTAAAAATTGTAGAAGAGTCTAAGGTAGAACAAAGTAGTAACAAAGGTAAGAAAAAGTGGAGAGATTTAGACCCTACACATAACAAGGGTAAGGGGAAAATCACTAACTCTAATGTGATTGTGGACTCTGACACAGACGATGATGGTGGATGTGAAATCTGCCACTATGACCATCCTAAGGGATGTTGCCCCATCATCTCACATCTACAGGACTCTGGGGTGTATGCGCTTAATCCAAGACTCAACCAACAGCAAACACCCTGAAGGTTACCTTATCCACAAGGTAACACAAGGTAGTTCCACCAACCCTTAACGTATTATCCAAGTGGAACTCCACCGTAACCCATCGAACAGCATCAGCAGTGGCAATACCCACAATCATGGGGGATGCCATCGCTGAAACATCAGTACCCTTACTGGCAGCCTGACCCTTATGGATATTATGTGGAGTAGCCGATTTCTCCAAGTGACTCTATGAGTCACACAACCCCCAACCGTCACTACCAAGTTTGGGAGTACTTTAGAATGACTCCTTCTCCTACAAGAGACACTCCATATCCACACCATCCTCCTAATCCATTTGCATCTCTTCCACCACAAGTAGTTCCAGTAACACCTCCTGCTTCAACAATGCAAGGGTAACTTCCTCCTCAACCGCAGCAATGTCACGCTACGAGAGCTGTAAATATCCAACCTGCTGCTGGTTCTGACAACTGTAAAAAAAGAAGACCTTTCTTCAGAACCAAAAGCCCAGACAAACTCTCGCAACAACAAGCGGTTGGGCCCATGTACACTCCTCCACCATCTAACACTTCGAAGCACCCTTCAGTCCAACAAAGCGTAATACATACGGTTATGTTAACGCATATCGTAACCAAATGGATTAAGGTAGGCCACCTTCCCAGGAAACTAACTAACCCTGGGAGTCCCTTAATCTATTTACAGATCACTGGGAACAAACCACATAGGGCTCTTCTTGACTCAGGTTCTGGAGTCAACTTAATATCATGAGAGATGTATCATGCCTGGAACCTGTCCCAACTTAAGAAGAGCAACATTCAACTAGAGCTGACAGACTAGTCCATCAGCATTCCCTTGGGATTGGTGGAGGACATCATTACCACTGTGTGTGGTTGGTCTTACCCAGCTGATTTTCTGGTGATTGAAGTCAACAACAACAAAGGGGACTTCCCAATTATAATGGGAAGGGCATGGCTAAGTACAGTAGATGCATGTCTTAGGATTCGCGATCTTTCCTTGGAAATCTCTAAGATAAACATTTGTGGAAAGATCGAGAAGAGGAAAGTTCCATGTGTCACATACAGTGATTCATCGGGTGATGACATGGAGGAAATGCCTCCATGTAACAGGTGTGCTCTTGAAACATTGAAACAAAGATGCTTGTATGTAGCAACCACACAACCAGTAGTAGACACCCCATGGTTGACAGTTACTCAAAGGAGCAACCAAATATGCATGGAACAAACTGAGGAAAACCATGCCAACAATGAAAGCATGTATACATTAGAATATGAGTGTCACCAACTTCCACCCCTTAATCTAAGATCATCAATTGGGAGAAGTTGGGTACTTCTTAGAAATTTAAATAGGCGCTCATTATTTCAGATCTCTCCCTTACAACTCAGTCATGGGGGAGATGGCCACCTATGCTAATCATATGGGGCCCTTAGTTCTTTTTCAATTTTTCTTTTACACATTTTTGTTTTACAAAGTTCTTTAACTTTTCTAAGTTTTTGTTTTACAACTTTCTTTAACATTTCTAGTTTTTGTTTTACAACATCGTTATACTTTTTCCATTCTTTGTGTGTGTGTGTGTGATCCACCCTGTAAGTTTGTTAGCCAATAAGTATTTGGAATGATGGTATGAACTATTTTCATATTGATTGCTAATGTTTGGTTTTTACCTTTAAGTCACAATGTTGATAATAAGGTATGTTTCTTTTGATATGGCAGGCAATGAGACCACTTCATCCATCCATCCACTAGTTTCTATGGTTTCTCTCAACTTGGAAATGTACAGTCCCCTTCTAATAAGAACTTAAATGAATCAGTGACTAGGTATTTCTCAAACTAAGGAAGGACTCAAGGATTGAAAAGGGTGTCACTTCAAGGGAACTTGATGCTTTTGTGTTAGCTGTTCTCTTGGGTGCTTGGATGTTTTCTTTTTGAGTTTTTCTTGTCGTTCCAATGTTACCCAATTATCGGAAGCTGAGTCAATAAAAATTAGAAGTCTTTGCATGGTGTGGTTCTCATTCATAAAAACACAAAACAAAACAAAAAAGTGAGAATTTAAAGCACACCCCTTAGACGAAATAAACCTGGGCTACAACCACTGGTTATGGAACCAAAAGTGTTCCCTCTAACTAAGGCCCTTCTCGCTTCCCATTCCCTCCTTTGTTTCATCGAAATGATGGTGGCTTTTGAAGGATGCATTCTTGTTACTTCAAGAGGATGGTTTGACAAGATGCATTGATGTGAAGTCACTGGATGTGGTTGGTTTGAGGCTGGAGTTGGAATGAGACTTGCCAAGTCACATTAATCATAAAATCCACAAGGGGCTGTACACCACCTTGTTCTTGGGATTCCATTCCATTTTCTTCTCTCCATCCTTCTCTCCATTATTCACCTCATTGCTGGTTGTATCATTAATGTATATATTTTGGTTGATGCATTGTTTTCTTTTTGGTACATTCTTGTGGTTAAGACTTTAACTCTTGTTCCAAATGCCATTCCTAGAGCCTACGGACTCTTTGAATGTGGGTTTGTTAGGGCATTAAGGGCATGAGCCTGCTTTGGGGAGGACCCACTAGCATTTCTATTTTGAGCATTAGTTAAATTCTTTCCCTTAACATGTTGCAATTAATTTCATTTTGTTCATTTCCATCTTGACATCCATTTCATCAATGCCATAGTTGTCCCTTTTTATCTATCTTTCTTGCTCCTTTTCCTTCTCCATTCTAACGCTACCGGAGGTTCGCGATTAGTCATGGGGGTACGGGGCCCAATTTTTTCGATTTTCTCCTAGTCCCGACATTTTTGATTTTCTTCCTAACCCCTACACCTTTGGTAGTCATCATTAATATATCCCCAGATCCGTATTAGCCATACCACAACCTAGCCAATGAACCTACACCGAAGCAAGGTATTAATTATATCATGATTCATTTACCCTTGCTAATATATGACTATGTTGTGTGTGCAGATAGTGATCATACAAACAACAGATTGGATCTAGAGCAAACACTTGGAATGGAGCAACACTGAAGCAGCTATGCAAGGAGCTTGATGGTGCACTTACGAATGGACAATGAAAGGCGCAATCTTGGCGTTGGCAGTAGCAACACTTATTTCTCTCTCTCTCTTTCTCAACTGTCAAATGAGGCCTGATGTCAATGTAATAAATTGTTCACCCTTGTTGTCATGAACACCAATTTTGTCAAGTCTTGTAATGATGATCCGTTCACATGTCATCCCATTAGTTCCATTCCGCTCAATAATTTCATACCTTCTTAATATTATTGTAAGGAACTTGAGGATGAGTTTTCATTTAGTCATGGGGGTATGATGAGACGCAATTCGCATGAGCAACGATATTGCGTACATGATATTTTGGCAGCCGCGATATCGCATGGTACACGATATCGCATTGTCCCCTATGATGTTGCGTATGCGATATCGCGGTCCGTCACCAAATCTATAAATAAGAGGCAGCACTCCCCTTATTTCCCATCCTGATCTAGAAGTAGGGAAACTCTGGCAGTTTGATCACTCGAGAGATAGATTATTTTCCATGTGCCCATAGTAGGAGTCCTAGAGTGAACGGATATTTATTCAAGCAACATTGTACCTGAACACAAGTTGTGTACGGAAATAAAGACGAACTTGATTGGATAAACCTTACAGTGCATGGAATAGAATTTTATTTAAATGTTATTTATTGCTTTCCTAGAATGCGGTATGAGTACAACTTAATTACGAGCATCTAAGGATGTGTACAAATAGTCAAGGAATCGACTGCTCATCGCATGCGGTATGAGTACGACTTGATTACAAGCATCTTGTGTGACTACTTGGTAACCCAGTGGCATATTCAAGATCTACGCTTGGTAATCCCAGTGGTAGTCCCAGATGTGTACGGTTAGTCAAGGAATCGACTGCTTATCACACTTAGGATAGATAGATTCTCTCAACCCTTTCCTCCTAGTTAAGTGCCTCAATACGACCACTTCGAGCATGTGCATTACGTGTGGTGATCCCAGTAATGATAAGCATTTGGTAGCCACAGTTGCATCGGTTCAGGGTGTGTACAGTAAGTGGGAAGGAATGTTGATGCTAGTTAATTTAGACTTAGTCATTAGTTAGAGTTAGTTAGTTTCTCAACCCTTCACCTCGATAGCATAGGAGAAAAACATTAAAAACTATAAAAATCACATACCTCGAACTTACTTAACCATACATTGTGACAACTACAAGTAAGTCTGGGAAGACAACGAATGATTGACCCCAAGTGTTCCATGGGGTGTGTAGGCATTTATTTTGTGGAGTTCAACCGGATCACATGTGCTACGCTCGTTTCGTATGGTTGAGTGTAGGGGTACCTCGCCACTCACCAAAAGGGAATAAAAATATAATCCTGTTGTGATTCGTGGTGCCTTTGTTCTTCATTCTTGATTGGAGAACATGTTACAGGATATGGAGACCACCATAATGCATTAACTAACTCATAAAAATGCGTTAGTGGATGTGGTGGACACCTTAATGCATAAAACAAGTTAGTAGATATAGTGGCCACTTTGATACATTAACTAACACATAAAACACATTAGTGGATGTGGTGGCCACCTTCATGCATTAACTAACACATAAAACATGTTAGTGAATATGGTGGCCACCTTCATGCATTAACTAACACATAAAACATGTTAGTGGATATGGTGGCCACCTTCATGCATTAACTAATACATAAAATGCATTAGTGGGTAATGCATGCTACAATCTCTCACTTAGTCTCCATATTTAATCAAGTCCAGAGTTCAAAAAAAAATGCATAAATCATGGTGATAGTTCTTCTTTAATGTAAGTATTATCTTCCATGTATTACAATGCATTGTCTCTCAATGTAATTCCTTATACGGTAACTAGCTTTATGAATAAACCAATATTCATTCTAGGTCTTTTCATATGTGAATTTTCTCTCATATCTGTATGCACAAACCATATGAGAAAATAGCACAACTGAATGAGAGTTTCATTAAGACTATAAATTTGTATGTACGACAAATTACATTATGGAACCAAGTCCCATCCGAACTACATGACCCTTAAATGACCTTGATGGCATTCCTTTTGCCAAAAGTTTAGCTATCATCAATTTAGTATGTATATGCTCAATGACCACTTTGTCTTCCTTAATGTGTTCCCTTATGGCTAAGTACTTTATGTTGATTTTTTTACTTTGACTACCACTCTTATTATTCTTAGCCATAAAGACAACAACTGAATTATGATAAAACATTCTTAATGGCCTAGATATAGAATTCAAAATTCTAAGCCCTCATATGAAACTCTTTAGCCATACACCATGTGAAGTAGCCTCAAAATAAGAAACGAACTCTACCTCCATGGTGGAAGTAGCAACCAAAGTTTGGTTTCCACTCCTCCAGGATATAGCTCCTCTAGCTAGCATAAAAACATAACCAGATGTTAATTTTTGTGAATCAACATAGCCAGCAATGTCTAAATCGAAGTAGCTAGTCACCTCCAATGAGTCAATTCATTTATACATAAGCATGTAATCTTTTGTACCTTGAAGGTACCTCATCACTCTCTTTGTATCCCTCTAATGATCAATACCTGGATTACTCTAATATCTATCCAACATTCTCATAGCAAATGCAATGTCAGTTCTTGTGTAGACCTCATCATACATAAGGCTTCCAATAGTTGAAGCATATGAAATCTTGCTCATTTGAATTTTTCTCTAAATAATTCCTAGGGCACTGGTTCAAATTGAACCTATGACCCTTCACAATGGGTGCTATAATTGGTAAATAATTTTTCATCTGAAACCTCTCTAAAACATTATTGATATAGGTTTTCTACAATAATCCCAGAATACATCTAGATCTGTCCTTATGGATCTAAATGTTAATGACATAAGATGTCTCACCCATATCCTTCATGTTGAAATTCTTAGAGAGGAAATGTTTCACCTTGCATAGAAATCCACTATTATTGGTTACAAGAAGGATATCAACCACATATAAAACAAGGAAATAGATTTTGCTCCCATTGACCTTCTAGTATATACATTGATCCATGATGTTTTCTTCAAAACCAAATGAAGTGATGATATCATGGAATTTTAAGTACCATTGATGTGAGGCCTATTTCAATCCATATATTAATTTCTTGATCTTGCATACCAATTGTTCACCATCATTAGAGGAAATCCTTCAAGTTTTTTCATATAAACCTCTTCCTCTAGATCACCATTAAGGAATGCTATTTTCACATCCATTTGATGTAATTCAAGATCAAAATGGACAACCAATGCCATGATAACACAAAGGTAGTCCTTCTTAGATATAGGAGAAAAGGTCTCCTTGTAATCTATTCCCTCTTTCTAAGTGAACCCTTTAGCGACAAGTCTAGCCTTATATCTTTCAATATTGCCCAATGAGTCTTTCTTAGTATTGAAGACCCATTTTCATCTAATGAATTTTACACCATCAGGCAACTTTACAAGATCCCAGACTCCATTAGATGACATAGAGTTCATCTTATCTTTCATGGCATCATACCACAAGTTATATTCCTTACAACTCATGGCTTGTGAAAATGTTTCGGAATCATTTTCAACTCCCATGTTCTAGTTAGACTCTGGTAGATACACCATATAGTCACTAGAAATCGATGATCGCCTTACTCTAGTAGATCTTCTTAATGTTGGTTCATCATTCTCTTGAGGATCATGATGTTCAACAAGCTATTCAATAGGTTCTAGTATTTGTTGTTCACTTGGATCTACAATTTCTTGATCAGTAGTTTGTGGAACTTCAATGACTCATTGTTGTTCATTACACATTTGTGTTATAGGCGTATTGTACATAATAATTAGTCTATCATTTGAAGTAGTGGGTTGAGTGTTTGTATGATCTATCTCAGGAAAAATGTTCCAAGATCTACTACTCCCACTAATCAAGTCATTCTCAAGAAATTTAGCATTCCTTGATTCCATAAACCTACTAGTATGTGATGGGAAATAAAATCTATATCCCTTAGACTGTTCATCATAAAATACCCACTTAAGATCATTAGTTCTAGATTTTTTTCTTATGGATTATAAACTCTTACTTCAAACGAGCATCCCCAAATGCATATATGTCACAAACTTGGTTTCCAACATTTTCATAATTCAAATGGTGTCTTTGAGATAGCCTTGGTTGGAACTTGGTTTAATATATACACCACTGTCTTGAGAGCATCAATCCACAAGGACTTAGAAAGTTTGAAGCTACTCTGCACCATGTCCTATAATGTTTGGTTTCTTCTTTCTACCACACCATTCTGGTCTGGAGAACTAGGTATAGTGTACTGGGCAACAATTTCATGCTCTTGAAGCAACTTAGCAAATGGACCATGTGCTTGTCCATCATTAGTATATCTACCATAGTATTCACCACCTCTATCAAATTTCACTGACTTTATTTACTTACCACATTATTTCTCTACTTCAACCTTAAACACCTTAAAGGCATCTAAAGCTTTGCTCTTGTTATGAAGCAGGTAGAGATACATATATCATGAGTAATCATCAATAAAGGTAATGAAATAATTTTGACATACACATCCATATATGGACTACAAATATCTATATGTATGATCTCTAATATGTTTGAACTCATATTGACACCTTTCTTTGACATATTAGTTTGCTTTCCCTTTATGTAGTCCACAAAAGTGTCAAAGTTATTAAAATCTAGAGTACTAAGTACTCCATCATTTACTAATCTCTTTATTCTCTCAATAGATATATGTCCTAACCTATGATGCCATAACATAGAGGATTTATCATTCATAACACATCTCTTAATGCCAGCATGGACCTGCATAGAAGTATAAGAAGTTTCCTTTGTAAATTAATTTTGAAAAGACCATATGTCAATGTACCATTTCCAATAAGTTCAGATCTATAATATAGTCTGAATATAGTATCTAAAGAATTAAAGAAAAATCCCAATGATACAAGCCTTGAAACAAGAATTAAATTCCTTGAAAAACTAGGAATATAAATTGTCTTTTCCAACTCTAAAACAAAATTTCCTCCACATGTGAGCGCATCTTGTTGCCTGAATAGATGCAAAACTCACTTCCCACTAGCTTCCTTAGGTTTTGCACCCCTTGCAAGGAATTGGTAACATGGATTGTATAACTAGAGTCAATCCACCATGTTTCATGGCCAACATCAATCATATTATATCCAAAACAAACAAGCAAGAGTTGAGTACCTTTCTTTTCAAGCCATTTCTAATATTTAGGACAATCTTTCTTTATGTTCCCTTTCTTTTTGTAGAAAAGGCATCTAGATTCCTTCTTAATATTAGCTTATGTAGGCAATTTCACCTTCCACTTTCCTTTGGCTTATTCTTTACTCTTTTCTTGTGTGACTAGATGCACACTCTCTTTCGCTTCCATCACAAGTCTACCCTCTTCCTGCACACACATGATCATTAGTTCATTCATTGATCATTCGTTCCTATGTGTTATAAGAAATCTTAAAGCGTCTGTACTATGGTAGGAGTGTGTTTAAGATGTAGTTCACAAAAAAAGATTCTGACATCTTAACCTCAAGTGTTTTGAGTTGAGTTGCTACAACCTTCATTTGCATGATGTGCTCATGCACACCATGAATTTCGGTAAGCTTCAAGGATGAGAATTTCATTATTAAGGTGCAATCCAATGCTTTTTCTGATGACTCGAATTGTTCATCAATTGCCTTTAACAAAACACACACATTGTCATACTATTCCAGTGAACCACGCATAGTAGCCAAGATCTTGGTTTTTATGAACATGACATAGAGACGATTAGATTGCTCCCATTTTCATAATTACCAATATCATCTAGATTGTTGGCTATTGTAACAATAGGTGGTTCATCCTTATGGATAGCATAATCAATGTCCATCCAACCCATATGGAGAAGAATTCTTTCCTTCCACACCTTATAATTATTACCTTTTAATTTAAGAATGTCACATTTGAAATCAATGTAGCTTACAAGTTGTACAACTGCATAATTAAACATGCTTATGTCACTACATTTGTGGTTAAAATACCATAAGACATGTTTACCAATGTAAATCATGTAAAAATATAAATCAAATGACATAAATTGCCTATGGGCTAAATTTTAATTCAAACTGATTCATATATCCTTACGATGAAACTGTTAAATTATATTCCTTTTCTTAATCCCTGTGGGAAAATTAAGAAAAAATATTGTGGGATAAAGTTTATTGTATTGCATATGATTAATCATAATTTAATTTTCCATATTTGATTCTAAACTTTTAACAATTTTGTAGAATTAAAGATGTTGTGGCCACTTTCTAATCATACAACAAAAAGATCATAAGTTACAATTTTATGTAGGTAAAACTATGCATTACAAAATTTTAAATATTCTTTAAATAAAGCAACTTTATGCATAGTTCAAAATCCAAAAATATCACCTAAACGAGCACCTGTCACACCTTGCAAAAAGAAGGAACCCTCACAAAACAACGCTACAAAGGTTAGTAATTTTATAGGGACACCCATCACAATCATAAATAGGCCTTCCAATTACTAACTGGTAATGGCATCAAGACAGAGATAGAAATGAAGCTCCAATACCAAATGTAAAACAAAATTATTGCATAGGAAGTTTACATGCATAGATAACTAGAAATGCATAATGCGGAAGCAAATGCCATAAGAAATTCACATGGATAGATAACCAAAAATGCACAATGTGGAAGAAAATGACACAAAAAAATCACATGCATAAATAACCAAAAATGCAAAATGTTGAAGCAAATGGAACTAACCTCTAGCCATTGATGCCTTGGATTAAACTTGACATTCAAATTCTTCTTTCACATGGGCACTTTGCAATTATGGTGTATGCAACCTCTACGCATCTATGAAAGGGATCAAAATTGCAATCCTGCTATGATTCGTGGTGCCTTTGTTCTCCCATCAAGAATGAATTTATAGACCACAAAATTAGTTACCATAATAGACCCAATGCCAACACATAAAAAATGCATTATCATATATGGAGACCACCTTGATACGTTAACTAACTCATAAAAATGTGTTAGTGGATGTGGTGGACACCTTAATACATTAACTAATTCATAAAATGCATTAGTGGATATAGTGGCCACTTTGATGCATTAACTAATGCATAAAATGGGTTAGTGGATGTGGTGGCCACCTTCATGCATTAACTAACACATAAAACATGTCAATGGGTATGGTGGCCACCTTCATGCATTAACTAATGCATAAAACATGTTAGTGGGTAACACATGCTACAAGAAATAGTTGTACGATAACCATTATGAATTATTTTTTAAAATCGTAATATAGTCATAGGAATTTAATTTTACTAATTTATGTTCATGATGATGTTTGAGTAGTAATAATGAAATCATTCATAACCAAAAGAAGATACAAACATGATAGTTATTCTTGTCAATGCAACTCCAACAACAAAGACATTACAAAAGATTACTTAATTTCTTATGAAAGAATTAACTAGATGTAGAATGTAAGATTTGATGTTACTATCTTTTCTCTCCATTGAGAAAAATTTCATAAGGCAAGCAAGTGTTTGATTTTCACCCTCTTTGAATAATAAGGTTAGTCTTTTGTATGAAGTTGTCTTCAAGTTTATTATTTGATTAGTGTTAATTCATGCACCATAGAATATAGTTGCTTACTCATTCCTTTGTTTTGTGATTATTGTTTGAGAATTTTTATTTCCCATGATTTATTTGAGAAGGTTAATTTACTTATTATCAATACATCATGTATAATTTATTATGATGCGTTAGTAAATATTACCAATATGCATATACATAATACAAAACTTTGCAAAGCATTTCAAATTTTGGGTACTCTTCATCTACAATTCACTTTAATCATCCATAGTTAACTTTCATCGTCAACATCATGCAACCTGAAGTCAATAAAAAACTTCACCAACAAGTCTTGGGTAAATGTCTTTTTGGTTTTCATGTCTAGTTTTCTTGCTAGCGATGTTATGAAGGATCTCTCCTATTGCTCGTTGTCAATGCTCTTATTCATTGCAAGGTTTTGGGTCTTTTTCATAATTTTGATTTTTGGCTTTGTTTAAGTCATTTTTGATATGTTATAATAGTAATATATATTTGCATGGGAATTCATAGTAGTTTACTTTGTTTTACAGTTGCAACTAAGCCCCATGGTAATTGTTGTAGTGGATACTACATTTTCTTATCGATGCCTCCTAAAAAATCGAGTTCTTTATACAACATTCAACTTCATTTATTTTAACATTATTAGTGAGTCATATTTTTATGAACAAAAATCTATATTTATCAATGCATGTGGACAAGGATTACATTCTGCAACATCTAGAAATTTTTTTTATTTCTAGTACAAGTGTTGTCTTTTGAAAAAAAGTTTTTGTGTTGTATTTAGTCAAAAAAAATTATTCCACAATATTCACTCCTTTAACCATCATATTTATGAAAATTTAGGTTTTATATGATGGTAAATATGTTTCTCATTTTGATTTAAAGTCTAGCAATATTTTTAGACATCATAGGTCAACTTAAACATCCTTTTATGGTAATAGTAAATAAGGTGCTTTGTTATAAATAATATCTTTTTGTTAAATAAGTTTGAAGCATAATTCTGTAATAGAATTTAGCTAGCAAAAACTTATGTAAGAGTGTTTAAAGTGTAATTAGAGTTCAGCACATATTCCCAAGAAAGCATCGAAATCATCTATCAAACTATATTTATATAAACTAGTTTGGCAATTTCAATATTAATGTCAAATTTTAATTATTGGAAAGAATAAATATATAGGATATAACTCTTTAGTTATATAGTTTTGTAATTAGTCATCTTAAAATTTTAAACTATAGTTTTGAACTCTCTCTTAATATCATAGGCTCATAAGCTATGTTGTATCAATTCAACTAATCATTATCTCTAAAATGATTTCATATCTTAGCATAACCTAATTGGATCAAACCCATGAATTTTAAATAATACGATTAATAAAATGTAATATTTAAAGGCATCATTTAGAATGATGCCACCATGTTCCTTTCTTAGGTTGAAAATCACCACATTTGAGGATGAGCATAGGTAGTGAAGAAATTAATTTTTGGTATCTCTAAAGTTGTTATTTTTCTAAGAATTTGATTATTGAAAGGTCATATATCTTAGTGGCAAGATGATTATTATTTTAATAGTTGATTAGTGATAGTTTCCTAACAACAAAAATTACTTTCATTCTCACTCCTGGATTGTGTCCATGGTTAAAATGTTACAGTTTGTATGATTATTAGAGGAGATCTAGTTTTATTTTGTCTATTTTCATGATGTTAAATTGTTAAGATGTGCTAAAGAATACTTGCAAGTCCTCGAATGTTCACTAATAATGTTACTTTTATTGTAGAATAGCTTCAATAGGCTTTTTGTTTATTAAAAGTTGCCTTTATAGCAGTTGCTATTATTCTAGTTCTATACAATCATGAATGTGGTAAAAGTTATAGGGAATAGCAAAAGTGTTCTTCCATGTGAGTACATGTATTTTTTAAATTTTAGTTATTTCAAAATTATAGTAATTTATTTGTCAATGAGTTTTGTTAGCTTTATGTTATTCTAAATTTCATTTAATTTCTGAAATTGTAGCTATTTCTTTCATTTGTGAACATAATGTTGAAAGTATTTTGAAGTTGCCAAAAATGTTTGTTCTTTTTGAGAAATTAAAGAGAATTGGAATTTATGATTGGATGACAATGGAAGGTTGTTTTGATAAAAATGTTGTTTACAATATGAATGATTAACTGATGGTGTGTCAATTGGGATAAATACTTTGCAAACCACTATACAAGGTCAAAATTTCACCTTTAATGCAAATGATATTGCAGATATTATACAAGTTTCATGTAGTAATGAGCTAGCTATCAAGGAATGAAGGTAGAAGGAAAGTAAAGATCACCTAATTCAATATGCCCAAAAATTTCATAAGAAAGAGAGCAACCCAAATTATTATCCAAAATTACTTTTGTTCTTAAAATTTATGTAGTGAGCTTCATTTCCAATGAAAGTAATTAAAAAAAGATATCAATAATGCAATTTTACTCATGTGGGCATTGGATAACAATGAAGGTCTTCCTTTTAATATCCTAGTGATCATACTGTCTAAGATGAGGAAGTGTGCAAGGGCATGGTAGCTACATGATACTAGAGATTCTCTTAGATTTCCAATTAATGTTAGTAAATTATTACAAAAAAAAGAATATACAAGTTATCCAAGTTCAACTTCAAGATATAGTGAAGTTGCATCCATAAAGCATTTTAAAAAATGCATCATTAACTAAGAGACTCAAGATCTCATGTGATTTAAAAGAAAATGATAGACTCTCTTTGCAAGATGTGTGTCATCATGAAAAATGTCTTCCTAAAGCAATTGAAGACAAGTTAGAAAATGTGATTGAGACATTACATAAGTATTCTAAAAACAATGCAACACTTCAAAATGTTGTGGAGGAGTCCCACTTGCTACAAAAAAATAGTTAACTAAAGGCTAAAATAGAGAAACTTGTAGCTTATGAAAATAGTTGCATGAAGAAGCTTATTGTTCAAAATGAGAAAATGGATGATGAAATTATAGTGCTAAATACCAAACTTGGCTTTTTAAGAAATGCATTAGCAGTTAAGAATGATGTTTCCGAAAACATTCACCCTAATAGAAGAAACATTACAAAAGACCTTAATGATGATATGATGTTGTTTACTTTCTATATTTTCTTTATATCTTTCCTTGTTTTTCAAGCTTCTCTTTAATGTCATTGATATCAATGTCTCTAAAAAAATTTCACAAAATGCCAACACTTAAAGCAACCAAAAGATCATTTGTTTTTGTTGAATACAACCAAAACCAAGTGATCCATGACAAGAAGTATTTGAATAAAGAAACAAGCAAACTTGATGTTGCTGTTACATATGTTTTGTTTAGAAATTTAAATTTTCTAGTTTTGGCTCACCTTATTATCTTATTAGATGTATGAAACTATCATGGTTATATGTTGTTTGAATTTATTATCAAAATTTACCTTTTATAGTTGATGCATCTATAGATTGCAAAACACCAATTTATCAATGTAGAACAATTGATGGGCTTATGCATTTTCTTGTCTCTAATATGCTTGACAGTGAAGAGCTTGTGAGGATATCTTATGCTCCATATGTCACCACAAGATTTTCTTTAAAGAGTATATATCAAGATGGCTAGAAACAATGGCTTGATGATGATATCATAGATGTGTACATCATGCACTTGAAGCAACTTCAGAAGTTAATCTATCTCTATCAAGAATATGAGAATCCAAAATATTTCATCTTCAATAATATGTTTCAATGTTATGAAAAGTCCTTTAAAAGAAAATTGCAAGTGGCTTATAAGAACTAGTTGAGACATAAATCAAATAAAACCAGCAAAAGACATGTTGTAAACATTAAAAATGGTACATTGGTTGAAGAAAAATTTGATGATTTCGTTGTAAAAGTAGATTTGATGAAAAAGCTAAAAGATAAAACTTGTCGGGATAAGTTTTTGCAATATGGAAACTCATTGTTTTGCCATCCCTTAAACATTGGTGAGCATTGGGTTCTTGTTGTTTTAAACATAGCTACAAATAAGATATTACTGCATGATTTCTTACCTTCTTCACAACATGTTGCTATTATTAGAAAATTAATGTCAAATTTTATTAATTGTTTATCTAAGGGTGATTCTATGTGCTCTCAAGACATAATGGAACTCAAGGGAAACAAAAAGAAGGTACCTACAAAATGGAATGTAATTGTTGAAGAAGGTATTCCTAGATAAGAAAATGGATATGATTGTGGTATGTATACATTAATGTATATACATCACTTATTATTAAGCAAAGACTTGAATTTCACTTCCGATTTTGTTTCAATGTATTGGAAAAGCATGATACAAGAAATCCTAAGTTTTCCAACAATTGATCAAGTTTGCAAAAACATGTATCTATGGCATATGCTAAATGAGAACTCTAGTGAACATGGTCCATTTATATTTTCTAATGTAACTAAAGTTGATAACAGATGATGAGCAGTGAGGTACCCCTATGCTCAACCATACGAATACGAGCGTTTCATGCATGATCTAATCGAATTCCAAGGACTAAGTGCTTATGCACCTTTGTGGAACAAGGATAGGTTGGTTGATCGTTGTCTTCCCAAGCTTACCTATATGTCATGATTGTATGGTTAAGTAAGCTTGAGGCATATGATTTTTATAGCTTTTATGTTTTTATGTCCTGCTACTAATAAGGGAGGGGAGAGAGATAACTAAGTGACTAATTTAACTTAACTACTAATTAAATAGGCTTTAACTAATCCTAACACCAGTATTCATTCTCACTTGCCATACACATTTTAAACCAGTGTAATGCTGCTGGGATTACCAAATGCTAATCATTACTGGGTTCCCAAGCGTTACACACATGCTCGAAGCAATCATACTAAGTGTAATTTAACGATTTTCTTAATTGATCAAAATAAATTGGTGTGCTAATAACAGAAATGTAAAGTGCATAAAATAAAATAAATGCATAAAAAATAAAATAAAATAAATGTGTAAGAAAACAAATCTCAAGTGCTACAAGGATGAATCAAAGAGTTGGTCTTTATTACCATACACAAGGTGTGCTCATGTGCATAATTCTCGAATAAAGATCCATCCACACTTCGACCTCCTGCTGCAAGCACTTGGAAAATACTCTAACCTTCAAATAGTTTCACTACTTGACTATAACAAGACTCCTCCCAATTATGCACTTGGGCACTGTATTTATAGGCTTAGGAGCAACTACTCTAATAATTAGAGTAACCACTCTAATAATTAGAATAAATCGCTAGAGTAACTGCTCTAATAATTAGAATTAACCACTAGAGTAACCGCTCTCATCATACCCCCACAACCAAATGAAAACTCGTCCTCGAGTTCCTTACAAAATATTGGGAAGGTATGGGATTATTGACTAATTGATAACTAACGGTGGAATGGGATGACAGACTCAACGTTCCCAGTGACGGATCAATAAGCATATTACAACATTTTGGTGAACACTCATACATAAATGACATCCAAGCCTTTATTTAGTAGCTTGTAGAGAAAGAGAGAGAAAGAAAATGAAGCGTGTTGCCGCCAAGGCTAAGATTGTGCCTTCCGTTGTTTATCCATAGCCACGTCACTAGACTTGCTCCTTTCATAAATGCTCTAGTTCCAATCCATCCTAAGTGCTTCCTCAAGCCTAGTCCATTATTTGTATCATCGCCATCTGCACACACAACGCAGTCACAAATGAGCAAGGATTGATAAACCACAATGTAGTTGATACCTTGCCTCGATATGAAGCGCATTGGTTGAGTTGTGGTTATGGCAAAAACTGGTTCAAAGATTTATCACAGGTGACTACCCAAGGTGTAGGGGTTAGGTGAACAGTAAAATGGAGAAAATTGAAAAATTTGTGCCAGGGCCCCCACAACTAAGAGCGAACCTCCGATAGCTATAAGATGGAAAAACATGAGGAACAAGAAAGATGAAAAATATCAATGGCAATGCCAATAAAATGGATATCATGGATGGGGACGAAATAAGAAATGATTGATTGCAGAAAATGTTTAAGGGAAAGAAGTTAACAATTTCACCAAAAAGAAATCCCAGTGGGTCCTCCCCAAAGTAGGCTCATGCCATTGATGCCCTGACAAACCCACAAACCAAAGAGTCCGTAGGCTCTAGGAATGTCATTTGGAAACAAGAGTTTAAAACTTACCCACAAGAATTCACCAAAGAAAAATAATGCATCAACCCAGAATGGACTAATGATAAAACTGGAAATGAGGTGGAAAATGGGAACAAAGATGAAGAGGAGAGAATGGAATGGAATCCCAAGAATAAGGTTGTGTAAAGCCCCTTGTGTATTTCATGGTTAAGATAACTGAGTAGAACTCACTCCAAATACAAACTCAAACCAACCACATTCAGTGACCTCGCATCAATATACTTGGCCAATCTATCCTCTTAAAGCAACAAGAATGCTCCCACAAAGAGTCAACACCGTTCGAAGGAGAGCGAGATGGAGAAGCAGGAAGCGAGAAAGGGCCTTAGTTAGAGGGAACCTTTAGGCATGGGTAACATGTCTTTCCAATTCCATAACCAGTGCTTGTAGCCAATATTACTTTATTATGTCTAAGGGGTGTGCTTTGAATTCTCACTTTTTTTTTCTTTTTATTTCTTTTTTCTTTTTTTTCTTTTTTTTGCACGAGAACCACACCATGCAAAGACTTATTTTTATTCACTTAGCTTCCTAATTTTTGAACAATGTCAGAATGGTGGAAAACCCAAGAAAAAGCATCCAAGAAACCAAGAGAATGGCCAGCACAAATGCATCGAATCCCTTTGAAGTCATACCCTTTTCATCCTTTGAGTCTTTCCTTGGATTGAAAAGTACCCAGCCACCAATTTATTAATAAATTTACTTAGAAAAAAGGGACTGTACAGTTCCAAGCTAAAGGAGACCATAGAGTTGTATGAATGAGTGGATGGCGTGGACTCATTTCCTGTTCTACCAAAAGAACCATACCTTAATATCAGCATCATAATTCAAAGGTAAAAATCAAACATTAGCAATCAATATGATATACTTCAATCCACCATCATGAGCACTTATTGGATGATAAATAAAAGCAAATCAAGCAAACAAAAAAATAGTAAAAATATGAACGATGGTGTAAAACAAAAATAAGAAAATTTGAAAGAATGTGTAAAATAAAAAATATGTAAAAGAAAAATTCAAAAAGAACTGAGGGCCTAGAATGGTTAGCATAGGTGGCCATCTCCCCCATGACTAAGTTGGAAGGAGGAGATCCAAAATAGTGAGCAGGGTTGTCCATCAAGAGAGGTAGCATGTGTACTAGCTATCCCAAGCTCCTGGAAAGGTTTGGTTTGTTGCACGTTGACCAAAAGTTTCTTATCCAAGCTCTTAAGTTTGTATATTGTCATGGCCCCTAAAGGAAAATTTGCATAAATAATATGAGGTCCTTCCCACAGTGTTTGAAATTTAGTACGTTGTGCCACATGTGTGGGATTCCAATAGAGAACCTTATCTCCTGGCTAATATTTAACTTTCATAATTCTTAGATCATGAAATTGTTTATTGAAGGCCTTGTGTAATTTGTTAGATGATAGGGCAGCTAATCGATTTTCATCTAGCAAGTTAATGGTTACTAACTGTTGTTTCTATGCTAGATCAAGGTCAAGGTTGAGGTCACATGCCATGGATAATGTATGGAGCTCAGTTTGAATGGGAAGCATTGGTAATTTACCGTACACTAACTCATAGGGAGAGTAGCCTATAGGTAGTTTCCATGTGGAGCAGTATGCCCAAAGAGCATCATTCAGTTTAGAATTCCAATCTCGCCTAAACTTGCTAATGGTTCTTGTCAATATCTTCATAATCTCCCTGTTGGTCACTTCTGCTTGACCGTTTGCTTGGTGGTGGTATGGTGTAGTCAATTTATGCTCAACCCCTAAGTGTTGCATTAATTTTTTAAAAGTTGCACATGTGAAGTATGTACCATTGTCTAAAATAAGTGCATGTAACATAGCAAACCTATTTATGATTTGTTGTTGAACAAATCGTGTAGCTATAGATGATGTGCAATCTTTAACAGCAACTGCTTTGACCCATTTTGTTGGGTAATCAATGGCAACAATAATATAAGCTTTTCCATTGGACATTGGTGTAATCGGCCCCATAAAATCAATTGCCCAAATGTCAAAGGGTTCTAATGGTTGAATCCATTATTGTGGACCCTCCATTCTAGCACTTATTCCCCCATCACATTGACAGCGCTCACAAGATTGGACAAAATGATGGATGTCCCAAAATAATGTAGGCCAATAATATCTTGCAAGCAGGATCTTAATGGTCATTCATCTCCTAATGTAATGACCCCCACAAGGACCCTCATGAGCATCTTGGAGAACTCGCAGTTGATCTAGATTGGAAACATACCATTGAACCAAGCCATCGGGACACACCTTATAAAGTTTCCCATTGATCTCCATAAAGTACTTGGCTCGGTGAAGAAACTGGTGTTTCTTCTTAAGGTTTAACTCTTGTGGTATTTGTTGGGTGAGTAGATAGGTAAGAATGTTATTGTACCAGTTTGTCTCCATGGGTGATTGATTATTCACTACACCAGCAAAGAGAACTTCATTAGGGAAATGATCAAAAATTGGATGCTCATCCTCTTTGTTGTCCCATCGCAACCAAGATAAATGATCAGCAACTACATTCTCAGTGCCCTTACGATCGATCATCGTTAAATTGAACTTTTGTAAGATTACAAGCCATCGTATGATACAAGAGCTTACCATTGACTTATTCATGAGGAACTGAATTGCACTATGATCTCTATGTATATATACTTTATATCCTAATACATAGTGTCTAAAATTTTCTAGTGCAAACACTATAGCGATTACTTCTTTCTTTGTGGTAGTGTAGTTAAGTTGTGCACCAGCGATACTTATACTTGCACAGTGGATGTAATAAGGATGCTTTTGTTCATCTAACTGTGTAAGTACAACTCCTAAAGCATAGTTGGACACGTCAATCATGATATGAAATGGTTTGGACCAGTCAAGAGCTTGTAGAATGGGTGTTTCTACTAGCTTCTATTTCAAAGTTTGGAAAGCTAATTCGCATTCCCTAGTCCACTCGAAAGGCATGTCCTTTTTCGTTAATTTCACCAATGGTTTGGCAACCTTTGAAAAGTTCTCAATAAATCTCCTATAGTAGCTAGTATGTCCAAGAAATGACCAAATATCTTTGATAGTTTCTAGTTGACAGGTAATTCCTTGGATAATTTTGATTTTCTCGAGGTCTACCTCTATCCCTGTGTGTGAGATTTTGTGCCCTAGTACTATGCTCTCTTGGATCATCAAATGGATTTTCTACTAGTTGATCCTCAAATTGGTTTCTACACATCTTTTTAACACTTGCTCTAACTGGTCTAAGGCTTGATCAAAGTTTTCTCTGTAAGTGGAGAAGTCGTCCATCAAGACCTCCACACCACTCCCTATCTGCTACTGGAATATGCTTAGAACTAGTCATTGAAATGTTGCAGGGGCATTACACAAGCCAAATAGTATCTGTTTGTATGTGAACATTTCCCAAGGACTGGTGAACATAGTCTTGGCTTGGTCTTCTGGGGCTATTTGTATTTGGTTATAATCGCTATATACATCTAGAAAATTGTAATAGCAATGCCCTACGATGGTGTCTAAGACTTAGTCAACAAATGGCAATGGAAAGTGATCTTTGAATGTTGTCATATTTAGTAGCCTGAAATCTATGCACATCCTCCATTTGCCTCCCTTTTTAGGCACAATAACTAAGGGGCTAACCCATTCGCTATCAGCAATGGGGTATATGAACCTAGCCTTGAGAAGCTATTCGATTTCTTCCCTAACTACTTGCTGCAGCTTAGGGTTCAATCGCCTCTGCAGTTGTCTTCAAGGCTTCATGGAGGGGTCAGTGTAAATTCTATGTTGGCATATCCTAGGATCTATTCCAGTTAATTCAGGATATGACCAAGTGAAGGCTTACGACCATTTATTTATTACCTTCAGCAGCTCTTATTTTTGTTGAGGAGAAAGCTTAGCATTGATAATTATCGATTTTTCATTTTTAAGGAATGTGTATTCCATACCAGTGGGCAATGGTTTCAGCTCGAGGGGCTCCTACTTAAATTTCTCAAGAATTTCCAACTTCCCCCAATTGATATTTTCAAGGTTAAGACTTGGAAGTTGACGGTGGACTTGCTCTAATACGTCTATGTTATCAATGTAAGCACAAGTTAAACCCTCAGTTGGTTCCATGCATATGAGTGAACTACTTTCTTGATCAACTATCAACCACTGGGTGTCTTCCTGTCGTGTGGCTATTGCATATATAAATCTTTGTATGTTAATCACTTTTGCACACTGATTGCATGCAGGCAATGCTAAAATTTACACAAACAATGACCTCTGCACGCAATTCCACCCTGTGTCACTGTATGTGATGCACAGAACTTTCTTCTTCTCAATCTTTCCTAATGTATTTTCCTTTGATATTTCTAGGGAAAGATCATGGATTCCTAGGCATGCGTCAATGGTGCTTAGCCATGCTCTTCCCATTATGATTGGGAAGTCCCCCTTACCATTGTTTACCTGAATCACTGGGAAGTCAGCTGGGTATGACCACCCACAAACAGTGGTAACAATGTCTTCCACTACTCCCAATGGGATAGTGATGGACTAGTCGGCCAACTCTAGACGGATGCTGCTCTTTTTCAATGGAGGCAGGTTCCAAGCCTTGTACATTTCTTGAGAAATCAAATTTACACCAAAACTTGAATCCAAAAGAGCCTTGCAAAGTGCATTTTTAGCAATTTGTAAGTATATCAGAGGACTCCCAAAATCAGAGAATTTCCTAGGAAGGTGGCCAGCTTTAATCCAATCGGTGACAACATGTGTTAGCATGATCGTATGCGTTGAGTGTGGTGATCAGGTTGAAGGGGGCTCCAAAGTTTTGATTTATACTGAGGCATCTAAGGGCTTGGTTGGACTATTGGTTCTAAAGAAAGGTCTTTTCTTCATATGGTTGTTGGAACCAACAGTAGGTTGAGAGTTAACAACCCTCGTGGTGTTACGTTGCTGCAGCTGGGTAGGGATTTCACCTTGCATCCCGAGAGTAGGTGGTAGTGGAGCTATTGGTGGAAGAGGTGTGACCAGATGAGAAGGATGATATTCTTACGAAATATCACCTCTAGAAGAGGCAATCCCATAATACTCGCGGGCTTGGTAGTAAGGTTGAGGAGTGATGTGACTAGTAGAGTCATGTGGGGAGATTGACTGCTACATTTAGTATCCATACGGGTCAGGTTGGCAGTAAGGATATTGTTGCCCTGGTGTTGGCATTCCCCATGATTATGGGTGCTGCCACTATTGATATTTCTCAATCGGTTGTGGTGGAGTTCCACTGGTATAATATGTTAAGGGTTGGTGGAATTGCCTTGGGTTACCTTGAGGATAAGGTAACCTTCGGGGTGTTTTCCTTTTGTTTAATCGTGGGTTGAGTGCATATACCCCAGACTCCTGCAGATGTGAGATTACAGGGCAACATCCCTTAGGATGGTCATATTGACATATCTCACATCCACTATCATTGTCTGTTTCTGAATCCACAACCTCTTC